>VMBQ01003207.1:43764-74394 GCA_007657795.1 Dreissena rostriformis
CATCGTATTGTAGCACTGTCGCATTGTCGCCATCGTAATTTCGCACTGTCGCCATCGTATTGTCGCACTGTCGTCATCGTATTGTCGCATTGTCACCATCGTACTATCGCACTGTCGCCATCGTATTGTCGCACTGTCGTCATCGTATTTTCGCATTGTCGCCATCGTACTGTCGCGTTGTCATTTGTACTTCAAGTGCGTTAGCGATTTAAAAGCACATAAAATACAAAGACAAACACAAACCTTCACATAGTTTGTTTTTTAAACAATGATCATACATGATATGTTTCAAAGGGACTGGACACATGAAGCAAGAATATGAATTTATAATTCATAATCAATTATGAAGGTTTTACATTTTACAGTTTATGACATTGTGTAAATTAAGTGTTTCTTCTATCAAGTAATGTTAATTGAATAAAATTCAAGGCAATTAGTACCTGGCTTTATAGATGACAAATATGTGGGATTATTGTTTTACAGGTAGTATGTTTGTGACGTGGACAAAATATAGGTATTGTTTACATTGTTTAAGAATAAACACCCACGGATGGTCCTAATACTTAAAAGTGACATACCAGGCAGCCCAAACCGCGTTTATTTGCCACGGATATGTTTTCTCTTAAATTGAGTTAACGTGACGCTTTACTTAGTATTAAGTAGTTATAATGTATTACTTGATCCATTTATGACATGAAATGTTACCAGGATTTTCGCTGACGATGTGTTTAATGTGGTATATTTTAATCTGAAAAATCTAAATTTAAGAACTTAATCCAGAACTGATTTGTATTGCGAAGGTTAATTGACATTCAAAATAATGATAAATTACGATATTGCAGAAAACGATGAATTCATTAGTAAGTTCTTACGCCAGACTTGACTTTTATCACGTCGGTTAAGTCAAACAACGCCCCAATTATACCTACGGCCAACACTGTATACTCTGTACACAGAGTGAAAAGACCGCAAAAATTGCCCTCATTAAATACGAGTAGTCGGACGGTTTGAAAGTGAACTCTCAAAATCACAGCGTTCGATTTTTGTGTGCAAATGTAATCGATTAAGCGCAATGACGTTGACAATAAACATCGACTAGATAGGTAACATTCCGTCCCGCGTTAGATTTTAAACCAAAACACGCCTTTCTCGCGACGAGACGCAATCGGAGAGGTGGAATTTATTACTGATGTTATTGAAACAATTTATGAGTTAAACTAATTTATGAGCTATAGAGTTGGTCTGTTCGAACGGGTTAAAGTTTCGAAGGATAATGGAGTTTGTGCCGACTACATTAGCAAATGAAAACGAGTTTATCAAACGGATTGTTTAACTTGACATCCATTTGTTCAAGCGGCGCAGTAAATCATTATATTTGCGTTGTTCTGAATAATATCAAGTTATCTACACGTTCGCCTGTGTGTGGCATCTCACACAACTTATAAGATAACAAGATCGTGAATGGAGAAACTATTCACAGTATACTATTCCTAACTGCGGGCTTATTTCAGTGGAGTTTGAATCGTTTGATGGTAGGCATTTTGCAATTGTTACATTGTGCAATCTGACAATGATTTTAAACCGGATACGGCCAGCATCCATTGGTCAAGATGACGCAGTTTCTGTTGGGAAACAGAGTGTTTCCATGACGTCTCAAGAAGAATCGAAGACTTCCGGTGGTAGTCTTCAGCAGCCGAAGCAGACTTCAAAGCCGATGTTGGGTCAAACAGGACGAGCTCCCAGTTTGCTGGGACTTTGGGCGGCAAAACGTTTCACACAAAACATGAAATCAAAGTACGGTCGAACGGGAAGTGCGTATGGGTCGACGGCTCTTACTAATTCGATTCAGATACAAAAGGAACCGTCCTACCGGCTGGAACCGAAAACGGAATTTAATCCACATGTGGTAAATGACGTCATTAAATCAGAAGTTGATCAGAAGATGCATGGATTCAGATACCATCCGAAATTCTGCGCTAACACATCAAAACTGTTGACGGACGATATTAAAGAGCAGGTGAAGAAACTGAAATATGACAGGTATAAGATAGTGGTCATCGTGCATATCGGAGAGAAGAAGGGTCAGGGAATGGTGGTGGCAAGCGATAGCGCCTGGGACAAGGAACAGGATGACTTCGCCACCTACACAATGGAAACACCGGCGCTCTACTGTTCGGTGTCGGTGTTTGGAACATATAACGAATAGATGAATTTTATGTGTTGGTTGTCGGAGCGAGAAGACGTGTAAACTGTAAAACACACATTCTCTGTGAGTTGTTGTAGGCTTTTAGAACGGATATGGGTAAAGCATAAAATAATTGATAAATGTTCGATATCATTGTTGGAGTTGGAAATACTTAACAGGATCACCTTCAATAAATCAACGCTTTACTGGTCTTTGTAGGTTTTTGAATTTCTTTAAGCATCTGTTTGCAACCAACAAATCTGTTCGACGTCGATTATAACATGACCAGCAAGTATTAATTGCTTTTGTTTGTAACTTCTACTGTTTCTGGTATAGTTACATTTAAGTTTTTTTTTCTAATATTACTTAGATTGTTACGTTGCAACATTGCTAGTTTGTCAAATATGTGACGACTTATGCATCTTTGAAATTTCAAATAGAACATATTTCGTGTATTCTTGAATATGTTGTTGTTAAAGCGTTGCTTTCTCACACAACACTGGTTACACAAACCAACGATCGAGCATTTAATTATGAAGGCATATTTAAAATTTAGTTAAACGATTCATTTACTTTCAAAAATATGTTTAATATCGTTTTCGATAGCATTGTAAATGTGACATACATACTGAAAGTTTAAATGCAGTCATGGCATTGCTTACTTCTGCTATATGTAAAACCCTAACCATGGTCTGCTACATGTTATACCCTTTGCATGTGCTGCTTCCATGCCTATAAGCAAGTTTTACAAACTATCAATATGATTTGAACGAAAAAATTATTTTTTCGTTCTGTGCAAAAACTAAGAAGAAGTCAGCCATTGTTAGAAGCCCCCATACTGCTATTATACGGCGGAAAATTGGATGCCAATTGCAAAAGTACAGGCCATCACTGCAAAAGGTGAATGGAAATTATGAATAACAAACATTAAAAAACCGGACATGAGCTTATATAAAGTCAATTTTCCTTGTCATTCAACCGATTTTAATTTCTATAAGATCATTATTAATTGGAAAACACCAAAACAGATTAGTAATTAACATGTGACACATATATAACGTCGGAAATAGTAAAGGCTTGGCAAAGTAGAATAAAACAGACATTTTAATTCACAGTTTATTTTTTGTTGTGATATGTATGCTAAACCTCTTTTGTGTCTGTTTTAATAAACATATACAAACGTTTAATAAACATACCAGGTTATTACAGACAACGTGATTTAAAAGTTTAAAGCACTTCAATGGTAAGACAATATTTGTATATACTGTTAATGCAAACGCAATTTTACTTCGGATATTGATAGAAATCCCACAAAAGTAAGCAGTGATATGTCATGTTAAAAATAAAACATATACTGAAAGTACGCAAAGTGTGATTAGTTCATATTTAATGTAGAATTGGTGACACTCTTTCTTTTTTTTTATATTTGATGAATTTTAAGTAAAATGTTGACTGTAAACACTCCAGGGTAATCTTCTAAAACTGGATTTCAATTAAGCTCTGAGTTGGATGTTATTATGTGACCTTGAGATATTAAACATTTGATATCAATAATTAAATAAGGTTCGAAAAGTGAAGTGGCGTGGAGGCGTTATAAGCATTGGTGAGGAAATCATGGCTTTGTACAATGGCTCCCAATTTTTAAATTAAATAGAAGCATTTCTGAACACTTGATGAAAACGTTGACACGATTGTTGCTTAATTTAAGACTGAATGTGTCACACTTAATCAATAAAATGTTCAATTAGTTTTCAATCGCATTATAAATAAGTAATTATCATCCTACCGTTTATTAACAAGTCGAAACATTCACTTTCCTATTATACACAATACGAAACTGAAGGCTGACGGATCCACCATAGATGCACTTCCCGTCGAAAAAAATAAAACGGCAGACATACCGGTATTTTTTTTTTTACATTTTGGACAACTTTCAAGGAACTTTTCAAACGTAAATATTAACAGAACGGTTGAAAAAGAACATCATCTATTGTGCTTTGAATTTTAATACTCATATTTCACAAAACTGTATATGGAGTTAGATATTGTTAACAATTCTTAAATTGGGGAAACTATTATCAAATGTCAATTTAATGGGGATGCTAGTCAAAACGGCCCACGTCAAAACGTCCCCTCGTCAAAACGGCCCACTTTGGTCGAAACGGTCCCAAAGTCGATTCTTAAAAACGTGAACTTATAATGTTTTGTTTCCATTTTGGTAATATTCATACTAACGTTGTTAATTTTGTTTGTTGCATTCTTAATATTTAATTTGTCAAATGTCATAGGATGGTGATGTTATTATACTTCAATTTTGGTATCAAATATAAAAATCTTATAACACTCATACCTGACCCAACAAATGATATCCCACCTGATGAAACAACTTTCTAACCGTTGCATTACACCGTTCTTGTGTTCATGATTTATTTTGCCGAAATGCTGACGCTTATGTTAAGAGACATTTATAATTTCTAAAGGTTGCTTATATTAATAAATATTATTATTTATGTATTTTTCTTACATCTACAATGAAGATTATATTGATATAAATGTTGTTTACTTATTGACCTGTAGGTATGAATGAAAGACTGGAGATGTTTGATAATCTTTCAAACATTAAGATTGTTAGACAATACCATCTGGATAGCGACGGGATCTATCGATTAAATCAGCATTACGGTGAAACGATACAGAGATTACCCAGTGGGCAATACAACGTTGCTGCAACGTTGTATTTAGGTTGTATTCAAACGTTGCATTTTGTTGTCACAATGGTGCATATGAAAGTTTTCCTGACGTTTTTTCCCAACGTTGCAGCAACGTTTTTTTTCAAACGTCTTTTAGACGGCTTTTCCAAACGTTGCTGCAACGTTGTATTTAGGTTGCATTCAAACGTTGCAGTAAGGTTGTCACAATGGTGCATATGAAAGTTTTCCCGACGTCTTTTCCTAACGTTGTCACAATGTCTTTTACAAACATTTGCAACAATATCCTCAAAATATGATATACCACGTCCTGCTCAGGTAGAGCAATAAAAGACAACAAAACTCGGGTTATGTTAAAAACACATGTATTTTGTTGAATGCTACCCGTAGTATTGCTTCAGCATATTTTTGACATTAAAAAATACTCTTAACCTTAACATATCAAAGAATCCGACTTTAGTTTGAAGTCTTCATTAAGCTGGTGCATTGTCCAAGCGGGCTTTCATCATAAAAAACTAACAATTCTTCAAACTTGGTAAATTAATTAAGCATTAAATACATGATACAAATCAAAATGAGCTGCGTCAAGCAGAATGGGTCTTGTCGTTGAAATGACGTCAATGAAGATACGTGACGTCGTGTTGACGTCAGTACTGATGCTTATTATCAATTGCAATAGAGGCATGTTTTCTGGTCTTCTTTCAAAATTGCATGGAATACACTTCAATTTAAAGTGCTTATGAAGTGTGTTAAACAGACGAAACAACCGGTCAAAATACTTAAATTGCCAGTCTCCTTAAATGTATGTCTTCGTCAATATCATGGCATCTTTATTTATTCTGACATTTTAGACCGCGAATATAAACATAAGGCATTGCTTGTTTTTAATTAAAAAAAATCTAAGAATGTAAAGTAATTGAATCGTACATTTTTGTTAACAGAAAAAACTGAATAATTATAATATTAGAAAACCGAAATTCTTTAAATAATACTGCAAGACCCATTTCTGCCTGGTGTGGCTCAAATTAAAAAATAACGACACTTAATCAGATATTGTGAATGTGCACACTTTGAAAACAAGCAAACAGAGAGCATTATTCTTGATTTACTAAAACTTATTGCACACCTGTCATCACCCCAGGAAACCCGATACCTTGTGAGCAGCGTAATACCATTCGAGCAGCGTTGTGAATTTTAGCATGAACTTACATAGGGTAAGTTAATTCGAAAAATTGGCTAGTTTATAGACAGAAACAAGACTTCAGCACAGATTGATGCCGATTTTAGCTTGATGCTTTTAAAATTATTTGGATTTCAACTTTACTTTTTATGGTTAAATGTACACAATAATTACAAAAAACAACAACATATTTTCAAACGAAAACGAACTTCATTTATTAAATTAAACTGTAAACAAAATATCACGGAAACTTCGAAAGGTCATGGTAGCCAACTTTACTTTCGTTTGAAAATATGTTGTTGTTTTTTGTAATTATTTTGTACATTTAACCATAAAACGTAAAGTTGATTAAAAGAATAACACTTACCTTGCTCACAGACAAGTTTAATCCAAATAATATTAATAGCATCAAGCTAAAATCGGTATCAACATGTGCTGAAGTCTTGTTTGTGTCTATAAACTAGCCATGGCCAAATTCGTTAAAAGGTGAAAAGTCAGCTCATGAAAATTAAAAGGTCATAATAAACTATTTGTTTGATAGACAATTCCTTCCATGTCCAGTCTGTGCCGATTTTTATATTACTTAAATACGTTTAAAAGTAAAATCACAGAAAACATTAGACAATCTAAACAAAATTAAGCGCAAGTTTAGCGACGTCATTTCAAATGAGTTTTTCTCATTATGACGCTTGCCGAATAAGTACCAAAACATCATTCTATGTACCTAACCAATTAATTTATGTGACAAAGCAGTCAAGTCTTTCTTTATATTTTCCAAAATAGTGTTGGTAAAAAGAAATAAAACTGGAGCATGTTGAAAAGGCACTATTGATAATATGTAAGGCATTAAAAGTACATTTGTATGCATATGTGCCCACATACACTTACTATAGGCCTCTACAAAGCAAAGACATTGCAACAAAATGGCTGGAAATAAGGTTTTTTGTCACGAAAAAGAATTATAAAGTCGCTGCTCACATAAGGTTTCTTGGTCTTCTCCAGATGGTATCCATGTTTTCTCAACATGGTCATTAAAAACGCAAATTTCTCCACAAGAAATATTTTTCTGGAGAAACCCTGCTGAGAGGTTATAACAGACATGTGTAAGTTTGTATAAATCCTTTAATTATTGTAGTGGCTTGCAATTTAAAGCAGTTTTTCTCCCCTAAATGCCTGAACATGGCCCATTTAGCCCGACCTTCTAACTCAGGGAGCCACATTTGGCTCATTTTTTAAGAAAATTTGTCAGGATTTTTTCTACGTGTAGGCCAATACCTTTGTTATCAATGTTAATACACAGTTGTTTCAAATTGGTCTTTGACATTTTTTATTTTTTTTTCCAATGAACTTACCCTATGTAAGTTCATGCTAAAATACACAAAGCTGCTCGAATGGTATTACGCTGCTCACAAGGTTTCGGGTTTCCTGGGGTGGTCATGTCGTCAAAATAATAACGTAGTCCTGCAACTTGTCGAAAAATAACTTTGTTATGTTTTTCTTCCATATTATAAATCAAATAGAATCAAATTAAGTCACAGAAGACTTTTAAAAGTTTTCTTTTTCATTTCAAATTAAGCCTCGTCTCTTTTCCGACCACCACTCCCATCCTGTCTGGTGCGTATTTCAGTACAGCTTATATGGCTGCATCAGCCTGTGCTTCGGTACAGGCCATCGTCTGTATAATGGCATCTGAAGATACAATTATATATTTCTTTATTACAACAGTGACTGGAATTAATTATGCAACTATTATATATATTGTATTTAAAGACACTTAATTACTTCCCATGTTTTAAAAGTTATTTCTAGAACCATTCAGTAAGCCTTTTTCTCATGAAATAAAATTCAACTATATTCATGTATTCCCTAATTCCAGTTGAGCGATGATGCTGTGTTAAACACTTGTCTCAAATCTAGACCATTTGTTATGTACTTAAATACTCATACACTTTAACAAACAAGAGCTATCACTTAAGGTGATTCAAACCCCCATCATAAGCCTTGATTGAAAAGGGGATACTTTGGTTGATGTAAGCTTTAAGAAGTTTAAGTGTATAAACTTATTTACCAATTTATGGCCATTTTTTACCTTTGACCTCCAAGTGTGACCTTGATCTTTGAGATATTGACTCATTCTTTCACATGACTTACTGTCTTATAACGGTGAGCAAATGTACTAAGAGTCAAAGAGTTTTTTAAATCTCACAATTAATGACTAAGTTATGGCCCGTACAAGTTAATTTATGGTAATTTTTTACCTTCGACCTCCAAGTGTGACCTTGACCTTGGAGATATTGCCCATTCTTTGCATCACACACCGTCCCATGATTGTGAGCAAATGTACCAAGGGATTTTAAAATCTCACAATAAATGACAAAAGTTATGGTCTGTAGAAACTTCGCGACAGACCGACAGACAAAGTGACTCCTATATAGCCCCCACCCCCTACTTTGTGGTGGGGGTATAACAAGAAATGTCACTGTAAGATGACAATCATGGGTAAAAGTAGAAAATTTGAAAGATTTTAAAATTGTCATTTTAAAATTTTAAATTAAGTAAAAACTGGCTGAATTGAAATCCTGTTCTTCAGGAAAAATCCTGAAAACTTTTACCCATGGACAATGCCCCTGAAGTGGCACTGCACATTGACCTATGAAGGTTTCTTAAGCAATTCAAATAGCCACCTATTCTTCATGATAACCTTAAATAACTTTTTCAGAGCTACAAGGGCCTTTTTGCCTTTTCTTCCCTTTATACTGTTTGCAGCCATCACCTCGTATGACATCAGTCTAAAAATGTAGAAAATATTGTTAAAGGTTAATATAATTGGATGAGCCGATGCTCAAACTGGGGTTAATTGCAATGATCAGTAAAATATTTCAATGCTCAATCAACGAGCAAATACATGTCAACAGCCTGTAAACTATACAAATTTAACATCTTTCAATATGCTAATGAAAATGGTTAACACAGCACAAATTAACTTGATTCACTGACATTTCCAGGGTCTTTTCAGACATAAAATGCTCTTCATTTCTTACAATGATGAAAGGTCCATGTGTTAACAAGAGCTGTCTGAAGAGACCGCGCTCTCGACTATTTACAATCTTGATCTTGGGGGTATCTGAGGAGGCTAGAGGTTATTACTCCTGTGAAAAAGTAAGTAATAAGGGCCCTGCCTGGGCATAATAAATAATCATTCATTTCAAGTTGGAGTCAAGTCACTCAAGTAATAGCAAAGAAAGACTTAAATACTTACTTCAACATAATTTTCCTTCCATTATCACCGACACTACTTCCACCAACACGGGAAAGTGCTTGCATCTGTAAAATAGGTTATTGCGAGAATTATAACTTAATTAATTTATAACTTTATACATCAACAAATGAAATATCTTCTTTCTTTCAATAACAATGTGTAAATATGTATAATACAGCAATCAGTTACATGTGCATGTAATCTTGTGCAGGATATTTCTAGCATAATATTATGTAGACTGTTGGAAATTAAGATTGTATCCGAAGCTGTAATACTAATATCAAACCTTACCTTGCTGAACTACAATAAAGAATAACAAGAGCACCGCAGAGCGGATGCCAACGCTCGGCTGCTGGTGCAGTTTTGAAAAAAATAGTGTTTTTTTTACCTTTGACCTTGAAGGATGACCTTGACCTTTCATCAACCAAAATGTGCAGCTCCATGAGATACACATGCATGCCAAATATCAAGTTGTTATCTTCAATATTGCAAAAGTTATGGCCAATGTTAAGGTTTTGGGGCGACACGGACGTCGGACGGCTGACGACGAGCTGGCTATGACAAAACATCGGGTTTTCTCCGAAAACAGCCGAGCTAAAAATGCCACTCATATTAAAAATGTCCACCAAATTAGCATCCTTCTAAAGCAAATAAGTCATAAAATCTATTGACAAAAGTCATAAGTTTTTATTGGCATCATTATGGGTGAAATGATCAGTAAAAATGTTTTCTTGCTGACAAAATGTGTACCGACAATCAGAAATTCAATATTTGTGTTCTTGTTCGTAATGTACATGTTTGTGCTCTGTTTAAACATAAGAATCCTGGATTAGTTGTCATTGGCCACAGATGTGAACAGCTATATTTATACTTACATTCGTTCAAAGTTGGACATGAGTCCTTCCCAGAACCTACAGAACCTTGCTGTCTGTGAGGCGTGGAACGGTGGATCCTAACTTGCTGGGAGAGCGTCTTTTTTTCTAATTCCTCCTCTTCTGGAGATACATCCCTGCCAGACCTAGGATACTACCTACAGGCTGTCAATAAATAAGGAAGTTACTGTTATGTGAAAGAATGCAAAAGTGAAGTGCCTGCTTATCAATATCAATATGAAGAAGTGAAACTCCAGAAGCTGCAAGCTGGGGTCACCGCCTTGGAACGGTCAATGCTAAGCATATTATCAATATCAAAACACAGATTCATAATTTGCACTAGCAAAACTGCCACTGATGTGCTTAAATGTTCCTCCCAAAACCAGGTTTTCACATGACGGAATGATATACCCTTTGTTGCCTAAACTGCTCGTTAAAATGCCCTTTTTGAATGTACTGCGCCATGCCCCTTTGCCTTCATAAGTTTCGCTTTAGATTTTATTGCTTGTGCAAGACTGTGAATAAAAGTTTATGTTGCTTTCCTGTGTCATTTAAAGCTGACAAAAGTTACAAAGTCATTAAAACACCATTCTTCAATTGGTACAATTCACAACTTCATTTTTCCAAATTTGAAGATTTCGCGACTCGCTTTTTCCCCAATTTGGTGATTTCACGACGCGAACAATTCCCAATGGCATGGGTACCGGACCCGTTCCCAATTGGGTGAAAAAAATCACTGGTTATGAACGCGCCCTATTTATGACGAAAGGAAACGTGCAAACGTATGTTTTTTTTTAATTAATTTTGCAGATTTTGTTTGGTAAACATAATGGTTATTCAGGGGTTTTCACCCTTATATAACGGGGCCGAAATTCGGCCCCTTCCCAATTGAAAATTAGGTCATTTTTCCCGAATTTGATAGAAGAATTTCCCAAATTGTAAAAAAAAAATGTTTTATTTATAATACAGGCAATAAATAAAAAGTACCATATATGGTCAAATGTATTGTACTCATCAGACATATCGAATTAGTTTCACATTCATCTTTCACATTTATACAAAATCATAATCATATTCAAATTAAAGTGATAAGAAAATGTTTCGGTAAATCGTTTTTAATTTACGTTAGTACATAATTCTGTATGTATTGCCTGCTGACTATTACAGTATTCCACAGCGAATTGTGCATTTTTTTAAGATAAAACTACCGAAATAGTAAATTGTCCATGATAGAAGGGAAATTATTTAATTATCTAGCCACACATGCGTAACGTATGCAAGCCAGAAAAGGTTACCGAAATTTACCAGTTTGGTATAAATAACACAGTGTGACTTCAATTTTCTGTCGGAAAATATCGTGGTTTGATGTTCCATTTACAAGACGCAATTAGATTTGTAAAGACTCGTGTCATGTGAAAATGGGCCTTATGCAATATGCTGCCAGCGGAGCTCCAGCCCAGCATGTACATCTGCGAAGTCTTGTCAGGATATGCGTACTGAATAGGCTACTCTGGAGATACCCCGAAACAGTGCGTGCTTATGATAGATAATTAATCATTCTGGATAATGCTTTAATGTACATGATATGTTTCAAGGGGACTTGACAAATGAAGCAAGATTATGAATTTATAATTCATTATCAATTATGAAGGTTTTCCATTTTACAGTTTATGACATTGTGTAAATTAAGTGTTTCTTCTATCAAGTAAGGTTAATTGAATAAAAATCAAGAAAGGATACATACAGGGTGTGACTGATAAGTACAATTATAACACGGCTTTGTAGATGATATATATGTAGGATTATTGTTTTACACGTTGTTTGTTTACGATGTGGACAAAATACTCGTATTTTGTACATTTAAAAAAATAAAACACCACGGATGGTCCGATGACTTAAAAGTGACAAACCAGGCAGCCAAAGCCGTGTTTATTCACCAAGGACATGTTTTCTCTTATATTGAGTTAACGTTACGTTTTACTTAGTATTACACGGGTAATTATAATGTCTCACTTGATCAATGTATGACAGAAAATGTTACCAGGAATTTCGCTGGCGGTGTGTTTAATGTTGTATTTTATTTATCTGAAAAATCGAAATGTTGGTACTTCGTCAAGAATTAATTTAAAATATCGAATGTTAACTGACATTAACAATATTGATAAATGGCGATATTGCATAAAATGATCAATTCATTATTAAGTACTTACTTCGGATTTGATTTGTATCACGTCGGTTAAGAGAAACAACTTCCCAATTATGCTAACGGTCAATTTTGTTTACTCTGTACACAGATTTAAAAGACCGCTAAAATTGCTACAATTGTTAGTCGGACGGTGAAAAGAGATTTCTCAAAATCACATCGATTATTGTTTCCGAAAGTCGATCGATTTATCGCAGTTACGTTGTTAATAAACCACGACTAGCTAGGTAACAATCCGCCCGTGTAAGATTTCAAACCAATACACGCCTCTCTCGCGACGAGACTCAATCGGAGAGGTGGAATTTATTACTGATGTTATTGAAACAATTTAAAAGCTTAACTTGTTTATTAGCTATATTGTTGGTCTTTTTGAACGGGGTAAAGCTTTTAAGGATAATAGAGTTTGTGCCGACTACATTAGCAAATGAAAACGAGTTTATCAAACGGATTGTTTAACTTGACATTCATTTTGAATAGTGGCGCGGTAAATCATTATATTTGCTTCTTTTGAATAATAGCAAGATATACGTTGGCCCATGTGGGGCATCTCTGATTACGTAAATTAAAACGAGATCGTAAAGTGAAATGCATTTGGTGTTTTGTGATATTAATTTCTGAAAACTATTCACATGCTACTATTCTTAATTGTGGGCTTATTTTCAGTCGGTAATATTTAAATCATTTGATGGTGGACTTTGTGCACTTGTCACTTTGTACTGTTCATGCGATCTTACAATGATTTTAAACCGGATACGGCAAGCGTCCAGTGGACAAGATTCCGCCGTTTCTGTTGGGAAACAGAGCGTTACCATGACGTCTCAAGAAGAATCGAAGACTTCCGGTCAACAGCAGCTAATGCAGACGTCGAAGCCAATGTTTGGTAAAACCGGACGAGTTCCCAGTTTGCTGGGACTTTTAGCGGCAAAACGTTTTTCACAAAAAATGAAAACAAAATACGGTCGGACGGAAAGTACATTCGGATCGACGGCTCCTACTTATTCGACTCAGATACAAATGGAACCGTCCTACCGGATGGAACCGAAAACGAAATTTAACCCAGGTGTAGTATATGACGTAATTAAATCCGTAGTTGATCAGAAGATGCAAGGGTTCAGATATCATCCGAAATTCTGCGAGAACATGTCGAAACTGTTGAGTGACGATGTTAAAGAGCAGGTGAAGAAACTGAAATATGACAGGTATAAGATAGTGGTCATCGTGCATATCGGAGAGAAGAAGGGTCAGGGAATGGTGGTGGCAAGCAGTTGCGCCTGGGACAAGGAACTGGATGACTTCGCTACCTACACCATGGAAACAACGGCGCTCTACTTTTCGGTGTCGGTGTTCGGAACGTATAATGAGTAGATTCATGTTATGTCTAGGGTGTAGGAACGAGTAGCTGTGAAAACCACATTCGTTGTGGGTTTTGAGAACGAATATTGGTAAAGAATGACAAAATTGTTACACACTTTACTGTCGTGTGTTTGTTTTTGAATGTTTTAAGTTTTTGTAAACAACCGTCACTTTACTGATGTTTGTTGTTTTTGTAATTTCTTTAAGTATCTGTGAGCAATCGACAATACTGCTCGACGTCGAATAGAATACAACCAACCAATATTGTTTGCTTTTATATATAACTTAAAAAAAAAACAAAAAAACTTATAAACGTTGCGGTATTTCTAGTTTGTTCAATATGTGATAACTAGAAACTCATTGAGATTTGAAATAGAACATATTTCATGTATTCTCGAATATTTTATTGTAAAAGCGTTCATTTCTGACTCAACACTTGGTATAAAAACCACCGATCGAGAGTTTAATAATGCATGCATATTCTTAATTTAGTTAAACGATTCATTTTCTTTCAAAAAAGGTAGTATTGTAAATGTGACCCACACATGGTCTACTTTATGTTATACCCTACCTATGTGCGACTTCCATGTGTATAAGCAAGTTTTACAAACTATCAATATGCTTTGAACGTGGATAAATATTTGCAAACATATTTTCGTTCTGTGCAAAAAAAAATGAAAACGATTACGCATTCGTTAAAAGTACGTATAATACTATTATATGGCGGAAAATGAAATGCGTTTTGCTAAAGAACAGGCCATTACAGCAAAGGGTGAATGGAAATTATGAAAAGCATTTAAGTTGTCAATTGAAAAAAAACTACGAATATAAGCTTGCAAATACTAATTTTCCTTGAAATTCATCCAATCTTAATGTCTACACTATTATTATGAATGGGAACATACCAAAAAGCCTACATGTGACACATATATAACGTCGCACATGGTGGAATACTTGCTAAGTAAACTAAAAAGCATTTTAATTCACATATTATTTATGAGCTGATATGTATGATGTACCTGTTGCGCTTCTGTTCAATAAGCATTAAAAATGTGTGATCAACATATGACCAGTTTACTACAGACTTCGTGATTTAAAAGTTCAAAGCACTAAAATATCAGCGGATTATTGCCAAATGAAAAGTGGACATACAATGGCCATGCTTTAGAAACTGTAAATGATTTTAATTATTATGTTGTTGTATTAAATTATACAGGTAGTTTAAATTTAAATCAAGAACATTTAATTGGCAAAGCTCAATGGATACATTGTTTTTGTAAATGTCAAGATTTTGATTTAAAGCCAAAAATTCTTTTTCAGCTATTTGATGCATTCGTTGTGTCTATTTTAGGTTATTCAGCAGAAGTTTGGGGTTTTACGAAATCTAAGGAATTAGAAAGGATACATCTGAAGTTCTGTAAGAGGCTGTTAAGAGTTAAAACTAATACCTGTAATGCATGAGTTTATGGTCAGTTAGGAAGATACCCTCTCTTTATACAGAGATACACACGTATCGTACAGTATTGGTTTAAAAAAGCAGCTTCTGATAACATAATTATTAAAACTGTATACAATATTGGAGTTTCAGATTACGCCAGTGGCTGCCGAAATTTTATAACATCAAGAAATTATTGGATTATTACGGGTTCAGTTATGTCTTTACAAGCGTTCATGATATTAATGATATTGAATATGAGAGTTACTTAGACTTAGTTCCGAAAAAATTAAGATTTTATTTATGCCGATTAAGATTATCTGTTCACATTCTTCGTATACAGACTGGTAGATATAATGGAAACACTATTGCTAGACAAGAAAGATATTGTCTTTGTTGTATTGCCATGGATATTGTGGACGAATTTCATTTTTAATGTATTTGTTCAACATTTGTTGATATAAGAAAAAAATACATAAAAAATATTTCTATAATAATCCATCTGTTATTAAGTATGTTCAATTGCTACAATCAACCAATAGGTCTGAACTAATAAAACTGTGTTTATTTGTTAAGGAATCGTTGAGTATCAGATTGAATTTGTTAAATCGTATAACGTAATTTATCAATTGTTCATCCTCTGTACTTCAATATACATTTGTTTTGTACATATTCATGTTTGTTGACACTTGTTTTCTGCACATAAACATGTTGACATATATCAATACCAACCACATGTGTTGTTGACGATGTACATTGTGCAAGTGAAATAAAATGTCTGTCTGTCTGTCTGTCTGTCTGTCTGTCTGTCTGTCTGTCTGTCTGTCTGTCTGTCTGTCTGTCTGGTGGAATACTGGCTAAGTAGACTAAAAAGCATTTTAATTCACATGCTATTTATGAGCTGATATGTATGATGTACCTGTAGCGCTTCTGTTCAATAAGCATTAAAATGTGTTATCAACATATGACCAGTTTACTACAGACTTCGTGATTTAAAAGTTCAAAGCACTTAAATAGGAGACAATATTTGTATAAACTGTTCATGTAACAGTGATTTTACTTCGGAAGTCGATGAAATCACACAAAAGTAAAGAGTCATATGTCAAGTTAAAAGTAAAACAAATTTTAAAAGTTCTCTTAGTGTTAGCAGAGACGTAGATAACAGAGATAGGCAGCTCGCGAAGTATCGTCCAAGTCTCGGACATCGCGGGGTTTCGGCGAGATAAGCGAGCTAAGTCTAAGCGCGCATCTGTTTATCGGTTGCCACGGGAGTTAACACGCTTATCAACATTTCTGAAACACGCTTTCGCTTTCCAGTTTTTAATTGTTATTTAATTTTAATTTGTGACAAATAAACTGTTACGTATTATTTAAATGAGAATTTTGAAATATACGTCTCTGCACTCTTTCGTAATTTATATTTGATGAATTTCAGTTAACTGTTGACTGTAAACACTACAGTTTAATCTTCACAAACTGAATTTTCCATTAAGGTCTGAGTGGGATGTTATTAGGTGAACTGGGGATATTAAACATTTGATATCAATAATTAAATACCGATCGAAAAGTGAAGTGGCGTGGTGGCATTATTAGCATTGGCGAGGAAATCATGGCTTTGCACAATGACTCCCAATTTTCAAACTAAATAAAAGCCTTTCACATTTTGAAATTTGCATAAGAATCTTTATAATAACATAAAACGATCAAGTATTGGTCAAACATTGCAGCCAGGGGAGCTCCTTTTTGTGTTTAATAATGGTTTGGATTGATCAATCAAGGAACTTGTGCGCTAGTATGTTCAAATATATTTTTAGGGGGTCTCAAAACGTTGTCATCTTTTTTCAGGTCTTATTCCTGGTTTAAAAATTAAAATATACAAACGAATATTTGTCGAAATACATGCAATTCAGTAGTATTTACTGACCCATAATGGGCGGATTTATCGATAATTGTCAGTCTTTATAATTACAGATCACGAAATTACAGAGCAAGTAATGAATTTCGTTAAATATATTTTATTTCACATAATTTTCTGTACCTCACGATACCAACCGCCGGGGTCAACCTTACGACTTTAATCATTCAGCGAATTGTTGCAGTATTGTACAAGTATTTCAAAGACCCTCAGTACCCTCACTTTCTTTCGGTGGGGTACGGGGTAGTGGGGATGCCAACCACAGATATTGTTTTGGAGAATTATTGCAGTATTGTACACGTTTTTCAAAGGAACTCAAGGTCCTAACTTTCTTTCGGGTGGGAGGAGGGGGTAGTGGGGATGCCAACCACATATATTGTTTTGGAGAATTATTGCAGTATTGTACACGTATTTCAAAGGAACTCAAGGTCCTCACTTCTTTTTAAGGGGGTAGGAGTGAAGGGGAAGGGATTCCAAACAGCCATTGTGTTGGAGAATTGTTGCGACAGTTTATAATAATGGGAAACCATTTGTAAAACACGTAGAAGTCAACACAAAGTATTTTAATTCAATACACTATTCCAGATAGATAAGCTATGTACTTATATGAAATACACACACATCAAATATTGTTTGTTTGAGTGTTTTTTTATGTCAATTTCAAGGGCATTTCTGTCATGTGTAGGGGCAATAAAACTTGTTTCATTGGAAAAGCAGTCAAAAGGAGTGTTTGCATAATGCATAGTTGATAGCATATTTTATCATAAAGGAATGTTTGCAGAATGCGTAGTTGATAACATATTTCATCTTTAAAGAGTGTTCGCAGAATGCTTAGCTCTTAGCCTATTCTATCTTAAAGGAGTATTTGTAGAATGGTTTCTTGGTACAATATTTCATCTTAAAGGAGTGTTTGCAGGATGGTTAGTTGGTAGCATATTTCATCTTGAAGGAAGGTTTGCAGAATGCTTAGTTGGTAGCATATTTCATCTTAAAGGGATGTTTGCATAATGCGTAGTTGGTACCACATTTCATCTTAAAGGAGTGTTTGCAGAATGATTTATGTGTAGCATATTTCATCTGAAAGGAATGTGTGCAGTATGGTTAGTTTGAAGCATATTTCATCTTAAAGGAGTGTTTGTAGAATGGTTTGTTGGTAGAATATTTCATCTTAAAGTAGTGTTTACAGAATGCTTAGTTCGTAGCACATTCTATCTTAAAGGAGTATTTGCAGTATCGTTACTTGGCACCATATTTAATCTGGAAAGGGTGTTAGCAGAACGATTATTCGGTAGCATTTTTCTTTGTTGATGGATTGTTTACAGAATGCTTAGCTCGTATCATATTTCATCTAAAAAGATTGTTAGCAGAATGGTTAGTTGGTAGCATATTTTATCTTGAAGAAGTGTTTAAATCAGTTTTGGGCTGAGAAAGGTGGAATTAAAAAACAACAACCTTCCTGTCCCCTTCTACCAAATTGTGTCATAATGTCGAAGATAATCTTGTTCTAGAGTGTCTCTGGGGTTTTATCTGAAAACACACCACTGTTTTAAAGTTTGGCAATGTCTTCTTCACTGATTGGTTCCTTGTGCGAGCTTTTATCTTTGCCTTCTCTTTTCAAACTTTTAATTAGCCCTGTCAAAACTTGATTTGAGAACATAAAATCCCTATCCTTCATGAGATTTATTTGTCTGGCCACAGGTGGTAAAATTAAATGGCGATTGATACCAGCTCGAATGGAAATCAGGGCTGACTTCGAATAATCACGTCCCTCCTTGGCTTGAACTGATGCATAAAACTTCTAAAGTGTTTCATCAAGTTCTTTCACTTCCATCTTTTCAAAATCTGTACTAGGATAGCCTGCTTCAAGCATCCAATCTACAACAAATATGATTGCTATATGTTAAATATATATATATAGGGATTTGTTAACGTATATTTTTGTATTCTACCACATAATGCAATTTAATAATAAATGTTTTTTTAATAATTCAAAATCATAGTTTTATTCTTGCAAATCGAAAGTTAAAACCGTTGGTTATATTCGAATTGAAGCAACACTAAAAAATTGTTGAATCCAAACAATTAACAGAAAAGTGTTAATTATTGCACTAATAACCAACAGAAATCAGTCGATTTATTGTGTGGATGAAAACAACAGCAGGGCAACAGAGCATGGAGATACGGTATTTGTATAAATACCCAATTTTAAATTACCTTAATATAGTCAAAACAGGGTGACAGAATCTCAACTACTGCATTAATTATAATAAAGTCTACATAATGTGATTACCGTTAATTGGTATTTTCAGTCATTGTTTTAAACTTTATTTTTAGTCATGGTTAAATTACTTCTTAAATCCAAAGCATACCGGTAAATGGTTAAACGTTTTAGATTTTTTTGGTATATTTTTATTTTATTTGAATGAGTTTATTTGGTAAACTTAAAGCCTATAAAATAAGATTAGAAATCAAAAAGCTTAAAATACTAGAAGTATTTTATTGTGATAAACATAGTTTAATGGTGTCCTGTGATAACTTAATATTCTACCACGGCACGTGACTTGTTTTCTATATACAAAGAAGGAAAAGTATCCTTGGTTATTCTGCAACAAACCAAGAACGGAGACAAATGTTTTGAAAATAGTTCTATAAATTCCAAGAATTATTTCAGTAAAATGCACGGGCGCTAACGCGAGATTCGGAAAAGAAATTAATTTCCGCGTTTTGCAGTTCACTTCAACCAAAATAGTACTAAAAGGTCATGCCTCGTTCATTTAATGTATTTTTGTTATAGTTATTATCCATAGGCGGAGGGATATTGTTTTGGCGTTGTCCGTCCGTCCTTCCGTCCGTCCGTCCGTCCGACACTTTTGTGTCCGGAGCCATATCTTTGAAGTGCTTTGGCGGATTTCATTGAAACTTGGTATGAGTATATATATGGACAAGAGGATGATGCACGCCAAATGGCATTATACACCATCTGTATATAACGGAGTTATGGCCCTTTGTATCTTGAAGCAATGCTTACGTCTGTGGCAAAGCTCTAGTTTGGCGGGGGATATCAATTCAACGAATTTGCTTGTTTCCCTTTTATTTTAATTAATAAGCAAATATTTGTTTATGTTTACAAATAAGTATGACGTCACTTTGATTGTCTGCGACCTGTTTATGAATAAAGTCGACGTAATGGGATTTTCATTGTTGTGTGGCATGACGTCACGTTTTTACGAAAAAAAATTGAGGAAATTAGGTCAATATAATGTTCATTTATAACTTTTAATCGCGGATAACTTATTAATAAAATCGTGTTAGAATCGAAATAATCGATGTGTTATTTTTTATTGTGATATTACTATTTAAGAAATAATCTCGACGTGTAAGCGTTGGTTATTGCGGTAATAACCAACGGTTTGTCGTTCCGATGCTTGTTACCAAACCACCCTTGTGGTTTAATCACTACGCATCGGAACTCCAACCCGTTGGGTATTACCGCAATAACCAACGCTTACACGTCGAGATTATTTCTTAAATAGTAATATCACAATAAAAAATAAAGATAACAAATTGTATTGGTGTTTATTATCTGAATTCACCTTTAATCATTTTGAAAGCCCATTTTGTTTGTTTATTTGTCGTCTTCTATGTATTTTTTGACTTCAGGCAGGAAATTTGCACATCATTTGCAGTTTTGAATCTGTTTACTGGTGCTGGTTCTGGTTATGTTTCACCTTCAATGTCAAATTGTTCATCTAGAAAGCTCATTTCATCTGTAGCTGATAAACAACTAGCTTCATAAAAAAAACAAAAAAAACATTCTCTTCTTTGTAGGTGGCTGTGCTTTTCTCAAACACTTCATGTACAAATGCATCCTTCATTTCACCACTGTACATTGACCTTAGTACATACTTTTGAACAAGTCCATCATACATATAGCTCAACACTCTCCAACTTTCCTTGCTGCCCCTAAACTCACAGATTGATCCAATTTTAATTGACAATGGATGTGCCATTTTCAAGATCGATACTACTGCAGCAGACGATTTGCAGTTCATGTGTACTTCGATATTTATGTCACGTGATATTGATTGTAAACAATTCTCATTCATAAAAATCACGCGAGGGGTTAAATGTAACAGCCATCGACATTTTTTTTCTCACGACTTAACACAGCTTAAATGTGCATTTTCTTCTTGTTAAAACTTATTTTAAATAAAGAAAACTTGAATTAACTTTGCTTCCAGTGCGTTAGTTCGGTTATAAGTACTTTAAGAAGTAAAGAAACAAGATTTTGTAAGTTTATTTGGTAGAAAGTATTCGAGCGCTGTGCGAGGGAAACAACCATTGGTATATCGGGGTAATAAACAACGGTGAGCTCCCTTTTCCTTGTAATGTGCACGCCTTGGTTATTGGTGTGCGACTGTGGTAGAATAGTTAGTATCCTGTCATCGAATAAGTAAATAATATCCTTTAAATATCCGTCAACATGTATACCAGCGTCAAGACAAATGACCGTAGTACGGTACAATTGCCCTTGTTAACGTTATAGTTTACTACAAATAGTAAATTTCAATGTTAATTGCATTTTTTTCAAACTGTAACAAAAAAAATGAGATTCCTTCTTGATCGCAATTAAGCCAATAATCATGTCTTTACTGATATCCATTATGTAGGTAATGTTTGATTGCAAATTCTTCCACTTGTAACAGTAAAAATGTATTACGTCTTTGTTGACCACAATCATGCCAATATCTCTTTGTATTCATATATTATAGAGAAAATATAATATAAATTGATTGGAATGTTTGCCACTTGTAGCATTAAAAATCTGATTTCGTCCATGTTAACCGCAGTTTCCCTTATATGTTAATGTATTTAATATATTCATATAGAGATGATAGTACACGTATAAAATGAGATGTAACTTGTAGAAATTAAGATGCTTTTCCTTCTTTGTTGACCGGATTACGCCAGACCACATCTCTACTGACATATATAATGGATATAAGTATACCGTTATAAGTTGACTGCATTTATTACAAGATGTAGCATTAAATTGGATTCCGTCTGTGTTGATCGAAATTACGTCAATATAGACAAGGGCTTCTATTCCAGCTGTACATAACGGAAATGGCCATGTCTTTGCTTACATAGTTTATCGAAATGATCATGTAAACTGTTGTTTACAGGCTTTGAATTTCTCATTGGCGGAATCTGCTGTTCTTTTTATCGTCTATTAAAGAGGAACTATTACAATCTTTAATATGGATATATCTAATTCTGTTTGCTGTAATATTTCGTTTTCCCCTTTTAAGGGACTTGTTCGCAAATTTTCGTACTTTTGTAAAATGTCATTTAATTAATTTTCTATCAAAACTTTTATATTTGAGATAGTTTTAAACAATTATTATGCCAATAAAAAAGATACAATAAAAAATATACCGCTCCTGGGGCTCGATCCCGGACCTTTAGATGCAAAAACTTACACTGTACCACTACGTACACAGCTCCGGTCTTTGTATGTCAATGTTAATTCAAATGATATTTGGAAATACAGGTTTTTGCTAAATTATCGATCAAAAGTGTTACAAACTCTTTATTAGGATTTCGATTGATAATTTTGAATAAACAAACATACGAACATATATATCTTTGACACATTGTAATTAAAATGTCATTTTTTAAACTTTGAACGAGTACCTTTAATCAGACGATTTTGTTACCGTTCATGAACAATGTCCATGTCTAAAATCTTGTGCTGCAATTTACTCTGATTATGTCGCTTTAAACTGTAACTGTACATTTGTCTCGAAAACTCTTAAAATGCTTTGACTATAAATGTATGTATAATAATGACTTAAGACCCTCTGTACTCATATTCGGGCAATCTCTCACAGACATAATGCAATCATTGACTGTATAATAAATGACATTGTTAAAGGGTAACAATAAAATCACTTGATTGGCATCAATACATAAAACATGACTAAAATATCCACAATAGAAAATACAACTGGAGCGAATGTAGTCCATTTTTTATTTGTAAATTTTCTGCGAGAAACATATGCATGGTGATTACAACATTAAAACACACACACACACACGCACACGCACACGCACACGCACACGCACACGCACACGCACACGCACGCGCACGCACACGCACACGCACACACACACACACACACACACACACACACACACACAAACAACAGAATAAAACAATATTGACTTAAATGTGTAGTTCATTGAATTATCTTTAGTGGGATGAAAACGTTGTTTGAATGTCGTGAACTGTAATAGTCACCAAGGACAGATCTGCGGATCACATGTTTCCCGGACTCTATAGTCCACCCTGTAAAAGTGCCTATTTGATAAAAAAATGGAAATGGGAAAGTCTCTGCCACGTTCACTTTGAGGCCATCATTTTCACGAATTCTGAAAGGATAAAACACGCTGTGAATATCTTGACATAAGTCAATATATGCATGACAGCCGTCGGTTTATTAACTAATAAGTGCCTTGCATATTCTCCGTGTCATTTTAATGATATTTTATTTACTATTGGGCCCTCTAACAAATCCGTTAGTCAATATCGTTTAATGACACCAGTATTTAAGTAACGATAACATATCCACTTTATTGTTTATTTTAGGGACGAGTGTCGGTTAATGATATAAACCCGTATGAGTCGCATTCGATTGATTACAAAACTATCAGCAATATTAATAACAAAAAAATAATAATAGGAAGTTTACCTTCATAATTGACCTGTCCGTCTCCGTCAATGTCCGCCTCTCGGATCATCTCGTCCACCTCCTCGTCCGTGAGTTTCTCGCCGAGATTTCCCATCACTTTACGCAGGTCGGCGGGGGAAACGAAGCCATTGCCGTCCTTGTCGAAGACGCGGAACGCTTCCTTGATCTCCTCCTCGAAATCAGTGTTTTTTATCATGCGCGACATCAGCGTCAGGAACTCGGGGTAGTCGATTGTACCCTTGCCTGGGAAACACAATGAATCAATGTACAGATTAAGTATGTACAGCATAGGCATTTAATTTTATAACTGACAAACTATTATTATATGCTGCTAATGAAGTGCGTGCGTTACGAAACACGTACTTAAAAGACACAGTTTTCGTGTAGTTCCCACTATCCATTAAAATGGGAAGTTCATCATGACACCTTCATATTTTGTACATTCAACAACTGCTATTTCCTCACTCACTGTAGCGTAATCTTAGTAATCATAACATGTTTTGCCATACTTTTTAGGTTGCGGGAACGGCAAAATCTGTTCTCGTTTGCTATTTGGATTTGAAATAATAACATGCTTCACATTTGTTGACAAAGAGATGTTACCAGAACAGAAATACATTGTACATAAAGTGGTCGAGACTTTAATTAAGAAAATCAAAATAAATTGCATCAATTGATCCATTTATATTCCATACTATATCTTGCAGCTAATAAGTGCTTGTTTATTTTGTCACAATGTGACTACATAAGCGTCCGTTTTGGATTTTTGCTTATGAAACATGACCATCCATTTATATCATTCAAATATTTAGTATGGTCGTTTCAGTGCAACAGTACTTGGCTTAATTATAAATCTACTCAAGATTATCTTTCATCATGTTGATCTATCTTAGCGACAAAATGTGTTGTTGTTACACAATCGTCCGATAACCGTATGGCATTTCATTATATATAGCAGGCTTATTTTTATTTGAGGGTAGTTAGAGTACACTCAGAGAGCGGGAAAGATTGGACTTGTTGTTTAGAGTTAGATGACCTCATTTACGAAGGTCCCATCAATATTCGGTAGACTGACTTAAATATCTTATAGACTTGAAAGTCGATGTATGTATCTTGTTGATTGTAATATTGTGTGGACTTGGAAAGCGTCGTGTTAAAATAGCAGAATAACTTTCAATGAACAGTTCTTCGATATGTGTGCGTCTTTATTCGACCGAATTACGCTACACACACCGACCATAGACAACATGGTGTCTGCATACACCTTGTCTTCCGAAACCACTATTGAACCCCACCTACCGTCAGCGCCCATCTCTTTGATCATGTCCTTCAACTCGGCCACGGTAGGGTCCACGCCCAGTGACAGCAACACAGAGCCCAGCTCTTTTGTGGGGATCGTGCCGTCTCCGTCCTTGTCGATCAGCGAGAACGCCTCCTTGAACTCTGCGGGAAAGAGATGCAATAGCTGATATTGATAAAGACAGCGCCGAGAGACAGATTGAGGTTTAATACACCCAACATGATCTACAGAGAAGAGGTGAAATACTGTGGTAGTTGAGGTTTATAATAAAAGCTCGAATGTGATAATGCGAGTTGTAACGCCCACATTACGTTGAAAAGATGAAATAGTTGATATTGATAACGCAAGCGAAGAAAGAACGAATTTTTAATAAATGCATTACTTTGCAGAGAAGAGATGCCTTAGTTGCGATTGATAATCAAAGCACTAAAAGAACATGTGTTTAGGCCCCGTTTACTCTACAGAGAAGAGAAACTATAAATGATATGTATAAGGAAAGCGCCGATAGAGCGAGCTTTAATGACTTCATTACACTGCAGGGAAGAGATAAAATTGTTAAGATTGATAATGAAAGCGCCGAGAGAACGTATTTAATGCCTCATTGAACTCTTTTTTAACGCATGAATTACCATTCGTGGAAGATATGGAATAGTTGAAATTAATTATCAAAGCGCTGAGATAACCAGTTTTTAACGAACGCATTGCTTTCTTTGTATGGAATAGAAGGAAAAGTTGTGATTAAGGAAACGCTGAAAAGCGAGTTTTTTTAACGCTCTTTTTACTCTGCAGAAGAGAGAACAGTTGATATTGATATCGAAAGCGAAAGGGCCGAGAGACTTAGTTGTTAATTCATTACTATGCAGAGAAGTTGTTATAGATGCGATTGATAATCGAAGCGCTAAGAAAGCGAGTTTTAATTGTACTGCATGAAAGAGATGCAATAGTTGAGATTGATAATCAATGCGCTGTGAAAGAAAGTTTAAACGCCCTCCTTTCACTGCAGGGTTGAGATACAACAATTGTGATTGATAATCAAACCGCCAAGAGAACGAGTTTCTATTGCACGCGTTGCTATGCAAAATAGAGATGCTATAGTTGAGATAAGATTAATAATCAAAGCGCTTAGAAAACGAGTCTTAACGCCTATATTTTACTGAAAGCGCCGATAAAGCATATTTTAACGACTCCATTACACTGCAGCGACGAGATACAACATTTGAGGTTGATAATGAAAGCGTCGGGAGAACGTGTTTAAACGACTCATTAAACTCTTCAGAAAAGATATGGATATAGTTGATGTTGATAATGAAAGCGCTGAGTGAACGAATGTGAACGAATGTTAACGGATGCATTACTAGGCAGAGAAATATACATAACTGGAGATGTATAGGCAAAGCGTTGAGAAAGCCAGTTTAAACACTGTAATTACACTAGAAAGAAGAGATGCGATAGTCGAGATTGATATTCAAAGTACTAAGAGAGTGAATTATTAAAGCCTCCATGACCTCTGAAGAAAATAGATCCACAAACAAAGTTGCTACCAAAGCGCTACGTTTTAACCATTTTTTGTTCAGATATACAATGAAAATTTTAAGGCGGTGTGTTTTTAAAGTCTATTGATCTAAATTCGCGCCCTGTCCAATGCAGAAGAGATAGAATACTTGAACTTATAACCAAAGCGCGGAGAGGTCAAGTTGTTGAGCATTTTGTTTACCTCTGCAGAGGTTATACACACGATCATAGGATTGTGATCAAATCACTTTTCGTTCTTAATCCTTATATATTCTATAATAAGGTGGAGACGAGATGGCCGAGTTATCATATGTGAAATAAAACGCTCTGTCAGTTCAAGTTGTTAAGCACCCTGGGGCGTTGCAAAGACATAGAATTTTAGTTGAAGGAGATTATAATTAAAGCACTGCGATTCGAAGTTCTAATAGCATTCTGTGTAGAAAGCTGGCGATTTAAAGACTTCTACTCTGGCAAACGATGATTCCTGCAAGTATTTTCTAGCAAATAACAGTATGTTTAATCCATAAAAAAACCATTAACAAGTATGAACATATGCATACATACCGGCAATTTGTTCGTCTGTAAGTAGGTCTGCCTGAAAAAAAAACAAGATGTTACACAGAATGATATTGTATATACATCATGTTCTTGTTAAATTTGTATAGCGTGCACTGTTCATCAAACTATGTAAATAACAATGAATGTCTACAGCTGTGACGAAAGTGAATATATAGAAATTGGTCTGCTAGATTATTCATCTGGAAAAGCTACACGCCACGACGTGGACACGAGCCCCTAGAGAATACAATGATAAGTTCTGTTTCTTTGCCGTTCTATATCATTACGCTTCAATACATATCGCGTTTCAAACAAATAAATATAATTAACATGAACCACACGAGACAGCACATTATGTGTTTTTGTTTTAGGAATGTTGCGACCGACGGTTTGTATGAATAGAAAAATTGAATATTATACCATTAAAAAGCTGTCAACTTCTCAGAAAGGACTACTTATTAGTGGGCAAACTCTGCGGGGGCTTAACAACGTTAACACTTTCATAAGTATCGGTGTAATAACCATATGAGATTAAGATTGGGTACAACATTGTAGTCAGGGAAGGTCTTGTAGACCATGAATAGGTTTGGTCAAACAAGGATTGTCATTAAATAGCAACGAGAACAAATCATGGCGCGAGTATGATCAAATATGTTTTATTTTGTCTGAAAACCTTATCTTCTTTGTTTATGACTTATTCTTAGTTAAAGAACTCAAATATAACTCAAATATACAATCGAACCTTTCCTGATATGTATGTCAGCCAGTTGTATTTCTGACCCATAATAGGCGTATTAAGCAATAATTGTCAGTCTTTACACTTACAGATAACGAAATTACTGATACGCGAATGAAATACCAATAAACGGCTACATACATTTGTAATCAAGTTGCAATAAGTGCGCTACATTTAATTTGCACTTTGAAAACAACTTACTATTCTTCCGACGGGGTTAACCTTACGACCTTAATAGTTCAGCGAATTGTTCAAGTATTTTATACGTATTTCAAAGAAAGTAATTGTATTTGAGAATTGTTGCGTCGGGGTATATGAATGGGGAATCATTTTTTAAAACACAACGGACTTGGTATTAAGTATGTTTATTTTAATAAACGTTTCAAGATATGTAAGCTTTGAACTTATAAAGGAAATAGACCCTTTTCACAATAAGCCAATATCGATAAGAGCGCGAAGTCACGTGACTCGCAGAATTCCAGAACGAGGCGGAACGTGATGCCGTTTATAATACCACGAAATGCCGCATCTAATTTCAACCCATCACGCTTTTGACGTTACGATATTCAACATATTGTCAACACAAGATGACATCGTCAGTAAATATCTACTTCCCATTTTAGGTGTCAATACATTATATACATTTTCTTGATTAAAGTACTTGTTTTTATTCACATGTTTGCACAAATTTTGACACTGTTAGTTTGAGCCTTTTTATCGCGGTGTTTAATCTAAGATCTATCAATAATCTTGTTTATTGGTATATCTGTTGTTTAATTGTCCCTGTGTCCAGCACAAACCCATTATCTCGTTATGATCAGATACTGTGACGACACATACTAAATAACAACAAGGTGTCATAAACCACATGTTGCGGATGTCTGGTCATTTTCACATGATTTATGATACCCCCGTGTCTTCTCGTGGTAGTGGTATTGCATTGTCATTTCTTATAGTTATTTAAAGTCAAATACTCAACTGTTGCTATAATTAGATGTATAAGATTTTGTAATAATTAACATTACATTCGTTCCTTATGTACATTTACTAGAATAAGTGATACAAAACTGAACGGAATAAAACAATTGGGACCGCATAAGAAGTTGATATGTTGTTCTTTATTAAACTTATAAATATGATGGTATGCCTAACAAACGAATCGAAGAGGCTTTTTGTGAATAACCATCGTAGTGAAGAGTAAGACATGAAGATTTATTCTTTATTTTAGTCTCAATTACATACAATACAATACAAACATTCAATTATATATAGACAATTTGTTGGTGATATTTTATATAATGCGACATCCCAATAATCTATACACATATGTTGCATAACAGTTATATGATATATCATATAGAAATCTAAAATGTCCTATGTAACATAAGAGCATTGTAGCACATGCGTGTCTGCTCATCATTGGAAACAATTACTTGAAACAGGTGATGTTTTTATTGAATGCTACGAATATATAATATTGTCGTCTGACACCGATCTGATACCGTACGCCTCGAATATGAAACACTTTGCGAAAAAAACATAATGGTATATACCATCTGTGTATTGTGTTGGTAAACAAATAATTAGCTAAAAACATATCATGATAAACATACATCAAACAATTCATAAATGGACATGTGTTTATCTAATAATGTATGCACTAATAAATAAAAATTTGCCGCGCTGCATTTCCAAAGGATATTTATGAAACAACACGAACCTGATCATATTCTCAAAGCATAAATTACTAATTGCCATTGTTTCCTTTGTTCACACACGGTTGTGTTCGTGCACATGTTTCATGAGATTGATATCACCATTACTGAAATTAAGTGGTATACCATATTGTCTCTTTTCATCGTTTACAGTTTGGACAATACTGAATTAGTATTAGCGCAACGAAAACGAGATCAATATTACGTAACATCAATCGAGCAGCCGCTAGTCTCACTCTGTTATCTGACATTATACATGTTTGGACAGTTCAATTTCCACCACGTCCGTGTGCTTCACTTGTATATAATGATTCTTCAATATTGTCATACACTGTTAAATAAATTTTATTTAATGTAAAAGAAAATTAACATACAATTTAAATAGTGTCAAGTACTTCACGTTTATAGTGCTTTGTTTTATGGTTGATTCACCGCTTACAAGTTCGACAGTTCATGAAAAATAGCGCACACCAACACACCCATACGTTTGAGAATTATAATCATATAATACTTTTTATTATGCGGCTTATATATATATCTTTGTTTTGAGCAATTATCGATGTTAGGTCTTCAGACCACCTTTACTCTGATGTGTTAATGGGTTATACGTATTTGTATAAAGATGAGATAAAATTTAAAAATATTTTCTAATTGTACTAGATAGTATGTAGTTGAATTATTATTATGGTTGTTATAATGTTTATTTAAGAAGTATTTATCAATTTATTGACTTAACACATACTGTAATAATGTTATAACCGTCCCGAATGTAAAACATAAAGTCAACTGCTCGATATTCTCCACCATTCGCATAACATAGGAAAAGAAAGTTGTCACGTTCCGCCTCGTTCTGAGATTCGACTCGTCACGTGATATCTAAAAATAGCAACAGTGTTCGTATTGTGAAACTGGTCTATTAGTCAAAGTTGGTCAATTGGATTTTT
>VMBQ01003207.1:77165-109019 GCA_007657795.1 Dreissena rostriformis
TCGACTTCTTATTATTATTCAATGTTTTATAGTTGGCATAATCAATATTCACATTAAGTACTAAATTAAAATCCCCACATAAAATATAAGACTCATTTCCTATGGTTTCTATTATATTAAACAGTTCACTATAAAATATAGGAGTATCATTATTTGGTCCATAAAGAGTGCACAGAGTAAATCTATGGTTATCTATTGTTAAATCTAAAATTAATAAATTTCCCTTTGTATCTTTTTCTTGATTGTGCACTTTAACATTCAGATTTTGCAAACATTTATTAAATAAAATACATACTCCTCTTGAGTTAGAAGAGCCAAAACTAAAATAGCATTCACCATCCCAATGTGAGTAAATTTGTTTTTCCATTGAAGAAGTGAAATGACAATCCTGTAAGCAATATATATGGGCATTTAGACTTTTTAGATATTTAAAAACATCAGCTCTTTTCGAAACATCATTTAAACCACGACAGTTGTATGAAACAATCTTTAAATTATCCATTCTCAATACAAAGGGTTACATTTTCGTTAACATACCATAGACAACAAAGACCATTATCAATTACCGCAGTCCATACACAATACAAAATTGCAGTCAATACACAATACAATTGATCTTCGTCCAAACAAACAAAAAGGCAATAAAAACATTCTAAAGTTCGCAAAACTTTCCTTTACTTAACACACAGCATGGCAAACAAAAACAGATAAACTGAAAAAATAAAGAAAATGACAACAAAAGTGAGAAATAAAACATATGCAGTGTACAAACAGTGCACGAAAAATTGGCCTAAATATAAGACATTAATATTCGGTATGTCAGGTTTCAAAATGTATTTAAGAGATGTATGTATATTCATAATATTGGTGCTCCACATAGTTTAAACAGAGAGTATACTGTCCATGTTTTCTTAGTAAATATTTTCACTCCATTTTGGCCAACACAATTCATAAAAAATGGCTTTCATAGTGCATTATAATATTTGGTTTAAACATCAGAAATATATAGAAGCAAAGTTAACAGCAATGCTAAGTTATGCAAAAGAACAACAACAGCCACACGGAAAAAAACATGCAATAACTTAGTACTAAGCTACTGTATACATACAACAAAACATGTATACAAGAACAGCAATATGTTAAGACATCGAATACGTGTGATTGACTTTTAACAAGTTGGAACAGACTATACTATCCGGGAACGAAAATTAATGTAGATACATAGACAAATAAGTTAATGAAACTTACCATTTTTGTTTACAAAAACGTCCGCGCACCTTTTAACCGACACTGAACTCGTAACAATATTGAGCTTCTAACTGAAAGAGCGACAGATTGTTAACTTTAATTTACTGCGGTTTTGTCGCAATGCAGAAATTTATTTGTGATCGACGGATACATGACACTTAATGTTCCAAGATTTTATCCAACCAATGTCTTCCTAAAAGTTTAAATATTGTTTTAAACCGGTACGTGAATTGTTAAAATGCATCAATGCATGATAGGGTAGTGCACGAGCTGTATCAAATATACCAAAATACCACAAAACGAGTGTGAATCGTGTTACATCATATCCATGCAAAAACAAACATTGCCCACGCCCCTAACGAGACAGAAATACAGTGATTGTTTACTGGTTACAGGGAATGAATGAAATGCAAAAAGATGACTTTTTTAAAGGAACTCCTAGACAAAATCATATCATGTCATGTTGATTATTTATTCACCTCTATGCATACAATGAACGTTGATGAAACAACCTCCCAGTATTTTGCAGTGCCCTTTGAAACTGTTTAACCAGTGTTTTGACACGTGGTCACAGGCAGACAGCTTTATGTGTAGTATATTTCGTCTTAACGAAGTGTTTTCATAATGGTTAGTAGGTATTATATTTCATCCTAAATGGCTGTTTGCAGGTTGCTTATTGGGTAACATATTTCATTTTAAAGGAGTGTTTGCAGGAATTAATAAATAATTATGATAAAAGAAGATACATTCTAATCCACCTCTTGTATGCCTACCATCTGATTAAGATCACATTCATGATGACTTCATATCGAACAACTCGTTATTATTTGCACAACTTAACTTATTTATAACGGTTCAATGTTTGTATTGCTTCAAATTTTAGTATGAACGTACGCACGATTATATGAAGCAAATAATCATTGCTTACCCGTGGAGATGAAATACCACAATTTAATTGTAACGTTGTTGAAAAACAAACGCCGCTGTTATCTAAGTTTATCTCTTGTCATCGAAGAAGTAAATTAATGTCCATTTCATATCACTTCATATGTATAACAGCGTCATGAAGGCTGCAGGTTGCCGTGGTGTAATGGCTATGGTGTCCGCCTAGCGACCGGGAAGGCCACGGGTTCGATCCCCATTTCGGGAGCGTTCTTTAGATCTCGACCAAAGACACCAAGTACTGGTTTAGGCCCAGGAAACGGACTCGAGAGCGTTTCAAATAAGTAGTAAGTACTTTCTATGCAATCGAGCTTATATAAATATGTTTAAACTAAAACTAAGAAGGCTGCCCGTTGTTCGGCACCATTGCGCTTGTTTATGGTTTAGTTTACTACAAATAGTTTACAATTTAAATGCAATTTCTGCCAATTGTAACAAAAAAATGAGATTCCGTTTTTGTTAACCGCACTTACGCCAATGGTCATGTTTTACGTACATTTTCAATGTAGATAATAGTGTCATTTGATTGCATTTTTCTGCCCATTGAAACATTGAAAAATGTATTCCGTCTTTGTTGACCATAATTAGTTCCAGCTTTTACGGAGATGGTCATGTCTTCGCTTACATCTCTTATAGAGGTGATCATATATGTTATTATTTACACGCTTTGTGTTTTTTCATGCTATAATTATATTAAAGCGTTACACATACAATCTTTAATACGGCTATATCTAGTTCTTTTAGCTGTAACATTTCGTTCGTCCCTTTAAAGGGACTTGTCCACAAATGTTCGTATTTTTGGATAAAATGTCATTTAATTAATTATTTACTAAACTTTGACTATTTGGAATAGTTTTAAATAATAATAATGACAAGAATAAAAAAGATACAATACAAATTATGCCGGTTCTGTGGTTCGATCCCGGACCTTAAGATGCAAAAGCTCACACTTTATGACCACACCACTCCGGCCTTAGTATTTCAATGCTTTCAAATGCTTTGCGGGTAATACAGGTGTTTGCTGAATTATCGATCAAAAGCGTTATTTTTTTATATTATTTTTCCGATTTTGATTGATGATTTTGAATATACGAACATATATTGTAAACATTATTCTTTGTTAGTTTTATTTTGCTTGGTTGAATATAATGCACACATTCTTTTTAATCTATGGCACATTCTTTGTAAATTGTCTTATTTTAAACTTTGAACAGGGCCCTTTAATAAGTCGACTTTGATACCGTTCCTAAACAATGTCTTTGTCTATGTTTCGAATTTTGTATTGTACTTGACTATGATTATGTCGCTTTAAAATGCCATTCTCCGTATTTTTACTGCACAGTGCATTTGTCTTGACCACTCTTATACTATTTTATAACATATCAGAACTCCAGTTGACTATAAATATTTATATGATAATGAAATAAGAGCCTCTATACCTACATTCAGACAATCTCTAACGGGTAAAAATGCAAACATTGGCTGTTTAATAAATAGCAGCTTTAAAGCGTCGTGAAAATAAAATCACGTTATTGGCAGCAATATATACAACCTGACTAAAACCTGACTTAAATATAAACACTAGTATATTAGCGTGGAGTATTCCACATTTTGTTGTAAATTTCCTGAGAGAGACACATACACCGTGATTGCAACATTAAAACAAAACACAGAATAAAACAACATTGACGTAGATGCGTAGTTCATCGTACACGTGTCGATAAGATATATAATGGAAATGGGAATGATTGTGCTGCGATCACTTTGAGACCATTATTTTCACGAACTCTGAAAGGATATAAAAGACGCAATGAATATCTCAGCATATCTTAAGTAATGCAAAACAGCGTCTCGGTTTATTTAACAAATAAGTGTCTTACATTGTTCGTGTGACTTTACTATTATTTTATAAATGAATTGTGCGCCCACACAAATCGGTCAATACATATCGTTAACGTAGTAAAGCTACGATTACAGATCCATTTTATATAAGTTAATTTTAGGGGCCAGTGTCTGTTTCTGGATATAAACCCGTATATGTCGCGTTCGACTGATAACAAATCAATCTGCAATTTATCATATGCAATTTACCTTCATAATTGACTTGTCCCTCTCCGTCTATGTCCGCCTCTCGGATCATCTCGTCCACCTCCTCGTCCGTGAATTTTCCGCCGAGATTTGTCATCGCGTGACGCAGTTCGGCGGCGGAGATGTAGCCGTTTCCGTCCTTGTCGAAGATGCGGAACGCGGTCTGGATCCCCTCCTCGGAGTTGATGTACTTTATATTGAGCGCCATCATTGTTAAGAACTCGCGGAACTTAATCGTACCGTTGCCTGGAAAACACAAGGAATTGATGTGAAAATTAAGTCTGTATTAGCATTTAATTGTATTACGGCGCTGCTTTTATTCAATTTTGATAACGGAAGGTTTGGTTTATGAAAAACGTATTTTAAAGACATAATGTTCCTGTAGTTCCAATTATCCATAGAAATTGGATTAACAATGTTCATGCCCCCCTCTACCAACTACTGGTTCCTCCATTGCCGTTTCACAATATATTCAATGTGTATTCCAACCACTGCTGTTTCCCCAATCATTCTTCTATAGATCTCTTTCTCTTCCCAGACCACCTCTGATCCCCACTTACCGTCAGCGTCCACTTCGTTGATCATGTCCAGCAACTCGACCTCGGTACGGTTCTGTCCCAGTGACTGCATGACGGTGCCCAGCTCTTTTGTGGTGATCTTTCCGTCTCCGTCCTCATCAAACAGCCAGCTCTTTTGTGGTGATCTTTCCGTTTCCGTCCTCATCAAACAGCGAGAACGCCATCTTGAACTATGTAGAGAATAGATGCAATAGTTGATATTGATAACGACAGCGCGGAGAGAGAAAGGATAATCGCTTCCGATTCTCTCAAGAGAAGAGATGAAATACTAAAGTAGTTGAGGTTTATAATAAAAACGTTGAGAGTGAGAGTTGTAACATTATACAGCAAAGGTGCAATAGTTTATATTGGCAATGTCAGCGCCTAGATAACGAGTTTTAACGCCTTCAACTCTCTGAGATATAAAGACTGCTACTGAGGCATTTAAAAGGTTTAACACTGTTCAGGCATCCCTGAATGGTTGTCGAGCATACGATGATTCCGACAAGTATGTATTGGCAAATAACAGTCTGTCTTAAGCAATTTACCAAAAACATTATTATGAATGAAAATACATACACAACGGCAATATGTTTTTCTGTGAATTGGTCTGCCTGATATATAAAAACAAGATGTTGCACCGGATGATATTGTATATACATTATGTTATAATACATTTGTATGACGTGCACTGTTTAAAAAACTATATAAATAACATTGAATGTTTACAGCTGTTACGAAAGTGAATGCATCATAAAAAGCTACATAACGCTAATTGAAATAAACTTTAAACTATATGCACTACATATAATCAACGTTCATAGTACTTTTCCTACCAATGTCTTCGTTGAAGTTTGACCCGTTTTTACCAGTACTTGCTGTGTTACAGTTTGGATATCAGTGTAGAACGCATAAATGCATGATCGTGTAGTGCAAGAGATATACATATATGAAGAGACCATACAACAAATATAGTCTGATAAACCTAAGAAATTATATATTAATATGGGTTTATATTTGTGATACTACTACATATGCTAGATAAACTTGACTTTCAACAGTATAAATAGAAAATAAACCAAACTGTCCTTATTGATTCTTGTTGTGTGAAACTGCTTCTTATAAAAGTTGTCAATACATAAATGTCTTCTAAATAGCGTTATTACTGTTGTGACTGATATAAAGTTATCTGACAATCAAATCAATACATTACAATAACGTTACTAGGGGACTAAATATCTAACAGCAGCAGACTGACTAATTGAACGTTTTTAACATGACTTCGAGAGCTTTCAACGCCCCTGGACATTTCTTCAGAGACATTAATTAATGTCTGTATCATATTCCTATCTTTGTTTAATGCGATTATAGATGCGTATGTCCATAGTAACAGTCAAACTGTAGAGTTGCTTTGTGGATATTCATGTTCCATGCTTAGTTCGTATCAGGTTTAATCTAAAAGGAGTGTTTGCAGAATGCTTAGTTTGTAGCATATGTCATCTTAAAGGAGTATTTGCAGAATGGTTTGTTTGTAGCATATGTCATCGTAAAGGAGTGTTTTTAGAATGGTTAGTTGGTAGAATATTTCATCTCAAAGGAGTGTTTACAGAAAGGTACGTTGGTAGCATATTTCATTTTAAAGTAGTGTTTGCAGAATAGTAAGTAGGTAGCATATTTAATCTTAAAGAAGCGTTTGCATTATGGTTAGTTGGGAGACTGTTTGTATACTTAAGAAGTGTTTGCAAATTAATTATAATTATAGAAGACGACACATAATATTCCAACCCGTGTATGCATACCAATCTGATTGAAATCACATCCATTATGACTGCATATTTAACAACAATTAAATGCACAACTGAACATAGTAAAAACTGTAAGATTGTCGTGTTGTTTCACATTTTTGTACGAACGTGCGCACGATTGTGTGAAACAAATAATCTTTGCTTACACCTTGAGCTGAAATTCTTCTTAAAAGGAAGAACGGACGGACGACTGGACGAAACAATATTTGGTATAAAAATACCACAATTTAATTGTTTTATTGTTGAATAAAAAATGAATGTTATCTAAGTTAATTTCCTGTCATCGAAAAAGTAAATTATTGTACTGTTCATATCCTACAATATGTATAACAGCGTCAAGAAGGCTGCCCGTCTTTCGGCACCATTGCGCTTGTTGAAGGTTTAGTTCACTACAAATAGTATACAATGTAATTGCAATTTTGGCCAATTGTAACCAAACAAATAAGATTCCATCTTTCTTGACCGCAAAAACGTCAATGGTCATGTCCTTACTTACATCCATTATGTAGATAAAAGTGAGTAATTTGATTGCAATTTCTGCAACTTGTAACATAAAAAATGTATTGAGTCTTTGTTTACCACAATATATATTAACCTCTTTTTGTGGAGATAATAGTATACATTGAATGCAATTCCTTCCACTTGTAGCATTACAAATCTGATTCCGTCTGTGTAGACCACAATTATGCAAATACACAATTACACGTATCTTTTCAAACATCTATTATGGAGATATTAGTATGTAAAATAATTGCAATTTCTGCAACGCGTTACATTAAACATCTGATTCCTTCTCTTTGTTGAGCGCAATTACGTCAATGCACTGGCATCTATTATAGAGCGCGAAGTATTATATGTAATGGCATGTTCAGCCAGTTGAAGCCTTAAAACGGGATTCCGTCTTTGTTGATCGCAATTACGTCAATACAGGCAAAGGTTTTATTCCAGCTATAACGGATATAACTATGTGTGTTCATCTTTTAATGAAATGTTCATAGATTTAATTATTTACAGGCTTTGCAATTATTTTTGGCGGAATCTGAAGGTTGTGTTTTTTTTTACTCTATGAAAGAGCAACCAATAACATATTTAGTCTGGTTATATATAGTTTTGTTGTCTGTATTATTTCTTTTTCCCCTTTCAATAGACTTTTTCACAAATCTTCGTTTTTTTCGAAAATGTCGTTCAATTAATTTACTAATCAAAACTTTTAGATTTAGAATAGTTTTGATACTTTTAAATAATCATAATAACAAGAAAAGAATGCAATTAAAAATATGCCGGTCCTGGGGTTCGATCCCGGATTCTAGAAGCTAAAGCTAACACTGAACCACTAAACCACTTCGGTCTTTGTATTTCCATGTTAAATGAAATGTTTTGTGGGGAGTACATGTTTTTGCAAAATTATCAATTAAATGCATTACAAACACTTTATTATTTTTCCGATTTTGATTGATGATTTTGAATAAACGAACGTATAAGTTTAACAATTTTCTTAGTTATGAGTTTTATTTTGCTTGTTTGAAAATAATACTCACATTGTTTATTTTAATTTGTGACATATTCTTTGTAAAATGTCATTTTTCCAAACTTTGAACTAGTACCTTTAATACCTTTAATCAGTTGACTTTATAACCGTACAAAAACAATGTCCATGTTTCGAATCTTCTGCTGTACTTCACTATTATGTCGCTTTAAAATACCGTTCGTCGTAATTTTGCAGTACACTACATTGGATTCTAACACTCTAATAATGTTTTATAATATATATAAACTCCAGTTGACCATAAATTTTTATATGACATAGAAATAAAATCCTCTGTACTTATATTCATACAATATCTAAGGGAAATAGTGCAAAGATCGGCTCTCTAATAAACAACAGCTTTAAAAGTTAAAAATAAAATATCACTTTATTGGCATCAATACATAAACATAAGTTTAATATGATCAGTAGCAAATACATGTAGAGCAAATGAAGTCCACATTTTTTTTGGTGAATTTCGTACGATAGAGAGACACATGCATAGTAATTAAAACATTACAAAGAATAAAACAACAATGACGTCGATGCGTAGTTCGTATATTTAAACTTAGATTTAAGTTGCATTGTATCTTTCTCTTGTGGGGATGAAAACGTTGTTTGAATGTCGTGTACTGATATATCCAAGGACAGATCTGCGGATCACGTGTTTCCCGGACTCGGTAGTCCACCCTTTACACGTGTCGATAAAATATAGAATGGAAATGGGAAAAACTGTGCTGCGTTCACTATGAGACCACCATTTTCACGAATTCTGAAAGGATATAAAAGACGCAATGAATATCTAAGCATATCTCAATAAATGCATAACAGTGTCTCGGTTTATTTTACAAATAAGTGCCTTACATTCTTCGTGTGAATTTACTTGAAATTTATAAACGTGTTGGGAGCTCAAACAAATCGGTCAATAAATATCGTTAAAGCCACACAATTTATTTGGCATAGTAAATTTAAGTATAAATAAGAAACATTTTATCTATGCCAATTATAATATATATGGTGGTTACAAGGTTAAAATCCGTCTTTTTTGCGCTTTAAAACTTAAAAATAATCGCGTTTGTCGAAATGGACGTTTACGTCCTACTTTCGGTTTTTACAAGCTGTACCGTTTGAAAAATAATAAATTACTTGCTAACTAGGCTATAGATTTAATGACAATTTTGCACACTTTCAAATTGCATCTATATGTATTGATTAACAGGAATTTCATTTTAAGGTCAGATGCTTAAAATATAACAGTACATATGGTTAAGCTACGATAACAGATCCACTTTATGTAAGTTTATTTTTGGGGACGAGTGTATGTTAATGAATGTAAACCCGTATATGTCGCGTTCGATTGATAACAAATCAATCAGCAATATTATATAAAATATACCTTCATAATTGACTTGTCCGTCTCCGTCAATGTCCGCCTCTCCGATCATCTCGTCAATCTCCTCGTCCGTAAATTTTCCGCCGATATTTGTCATCACGTGACGCAGTTCTTCGGCGGAAATGTAGCCGTTGCCGTCCTTGTCGAAGATGCGGAACGCTGCCTTGATCCCCTCCTCTGATTCAGAGTAGTTTATTTTGCGCGCCATCATTGTCAGGAACTCGGGAAAGTTCATCGTACCGTTGCCTGGGAAACACAATGAAGTGATATAAATATTAAGTCTGTATTAGCATTTAATTGTATAACGGAGCTGATATATATTATTCAATGCTGATAATGGAATGTGTGCGTTATGAAAAACGTATTTATGCATAATGTTTGTGCAGTTCCCATAATCTATAAAAAAAAAATGGGATTAAACAAGTGCATCATGCCACCTTGATATTTAGTACCTACAAAAACTGTAATTTCCTCACTCGTCAACCATAGACCACATAGTGTCTCCAAAGAACACCGCAGGTTTTCTAATTAACGCTCTACTAACCCTGCCGTCTCCCAAGACGCTGCTTCCCCACTCACCTTTCCACAAATTCGTACAGATGTCCCCCCTCTTCCAACTACTGGTTCCTCCATCGCCGTTTCACAGTATATAAAATGTGTCTTTCCTCTACTGCTAGTTCCCAATTCTCACCTATATATATATACCCTTTGTCCTCCAAGACCACCTTTGATCCCCACTTACCGTCAGCGTCCACCTCGTTGATCATGTCCTGCAACTCGTCCTCGGTACGGTTCTGTCCCAGTGACCGCATGACGGTGCCCAGCTCTTTGGTGGTGATCGTTCCGTCTCCGTCCCCATCGAACAGCGAGAACGCCTTCTTGCATTCTGTAAAAAAGGAGAGATGCTTTACTTTATATTGATAATGACCGCGCGGAGAGAGAAATGATTATCGCCTCCAATTCTCTGCAGAGAAGTTTTCATCATGATGTGACGTTCGCAGCGACTTTCAATACTGTGGCGCAAATGACGTTGTTGAGAAAAACGTGATTTCAAAATGTCAAATAGATTCGGGCAAATAACACGCTTTTAAAAGCTGCAATTTGAATGAAAACAACGATTTGACTACTTAAAATTACTAATTATAAGACAACACAAACGCAAGCGATAATAGTACAAAACACATTTAATTACTTTGACTGCGATATCGACAAAGGCCCTCAAAACAATGTGCAGTTGTCGGTTTTGCAAAATGGCGCTGTTGACATGTGAGAAGTTTATTTAGCGAAATAACTGGCTTCTTGTTAATAATACGTTCAATACACGGTTGATATATGTAAGAATACATCATAAGAAAGGTAAGTGTTCATTTTACGGCAGTTTTAACGTCTTTGTTTTGTCTTAATTGTTAGAAACTCAGCGTAATAAATAACCCGGAAGTGAAATTCTGACATTTTAACTTAAGGTCAAATGTCTTTGTTTTCAAATCCATAGCAGCATCGTAAAACTGGTAGTTAATTTTAAAAAAGTTAAAAAAAAATGTCACAAAAATCAATGCACCACAATTCCTAATGAAAGTATTCAACAAAATAATTATTAAGATGTAATTCATGAGGTGGAATCCCTTCGCTTCAGTGATAGTCAAAATCCTGTCTTACAATTCCATTTATCAAATCAAAGCGTTACATGAATATTCAGATGGTACGCAATTGTAGTGAAAATGATGAAAACAAGTAATGTAGGCGATGAGTCGGAGTATTTTGGTCATCATTAAGTTTCCTCAGAATTCTGTTAACATGTTGACAATTCTTCCATTGAAAGTTCAGGAATCTTCTTAAGACAACAGTAACAAAAACAACTTGAAGAATTCTTTCTACATCTACATCAACATTGTACGTCGCTGCCGTCTAGCTTGACAATTATGCAACGGGTGGTGAGAAGATAAAGTAAGAATGAGAAAATAGTAAAGTGACAAGAGTTTGATAGTTAAAAGTCAGAAGGACAGTACAGATGCGTCCCCAGCTACGTGTCATCCCTCTCCCTCATGCCTCTCCGGCTACGCTGGCCGAGGAGAGGTGTGAACCTCAACCGGAACAGCCATGAGGGGTCATTGGGTGTTACTTTGTAGCTGGCGCTGACGACTTGATTAGAAACTCAAGGGTGCTAACCCCTGCTTGAAGGATACCAAGACAGGGGATTCGGCAACAGGAGCTGGTAAGCTGTTCCAGGTTGGTATTATTCCGGGGAAAAAGCTATGCCTGTAATAAGATGTTGATGTGGAGACAGGCAGGAACTTGATGAAATGGCTTGACCGGGTCCTGCTTGAGCCTGGGGAGATGTATTTTGCTGCTGAGATGTCTATGAGATCGTTTGATATCTTGAAGATCATCGTCAGCTGGGCCTTGGTCCTTCGTGACTCCAGGGTTTCCCACTGCAGGTGATCAAGCATGGATGTGACGCTGCTGGTGTTATGGTAGCGGTTCGTCACATACCTGGCTGCCATTCTCTGGACCATTTCAAGATCGTGAATCTGTTCCTTATGGTATGGGTTCCAGACCGTGCTACAGTATTCCAGGTGTGGACGAACAACGAGGGAAAGGTTGGCAGCACTTTTTACATTATCGTTGCCAATCCTTAGATTTCTGCGCAGGAATCCTTGCGTGCTGTTCCCTTTCCGTGTTACGTTCTGGATGTGAGGCTTCCAAGACATGTCTTTCGTCAGTTCCACCCCGAGGTACTTTGACGTTTCTTCACTGGCAAGTATATGGCATTTGAGGGTGTAGTTGTGCAGTATTGGAGAACGTTTTCTGTATACTCGCAGGATGCTGCACTTCTCAGGGTGGAAGGACATTCCCCAGAGCTTCTCCCATTGCCACAACCGATGAGGTCTTCCTGGAGGTGGTCGCAGTCGCTATCGGTGTCTATTTGTCTGTAGACCACGCAGTCGTCCGCAAAGAGTCTTGTCTTGGATGAAACTCTAAGGAGGAGGTCGTTTATGAATACCAGGAAGAGGATCGGTCCAAGCACACTCCCCTGAGGCACTCCGCTGACTACTGGGGCAGGATCTGAGGTTGCACCATCTACCACAACTCTCTGCGTTCTGTCGGTCAGGAAAGCTCGGATCAATTCCAACGTCTGGCCGGGTATACCATAGTGGTGTAGTTTTGTCAGCAGACGCTTGTGGGGGACCTTGTCAAACGCCTTGGATGGCTAGGTCGTGTTGTTTACCTTTGTCTAGGGACTTCAGTAGTTCATCTGACAAGGTTAGGAGTTTTGTTTCGCAGCTCCGACGCCTTCTGAAACCAGGTTGTCAATCGGTAAGGATGTTGTTTCTATCCATGTGTCCCATGACATTGCTGACAATGATGTGCTCTAACATCTTGCTGCATATACAAGTGAGTGACACAGGGCGGTAGTTGCTCGCTTTATACCTGTCTCCCTTTTTAAATATAGCTAAAACTGTTGCTGTCTTCCATATACCTGGAATAGAACCTGTTGTTAGGCATTTCTGATATATGTAGCAGAGGTACTGAGCACATTCATTCGCCAGTTCATTAAGGACCCTTGCTGGTAGCATGCCTGGGCCTGTTGTCTGTTGGGGGTTTAGCTTCTGTAGCAGCTTCAGCACTCCATTGGATGTAATCTCGATTTGGGGCATGGTTTGTGCTGGTTCCCCGTCTGGCGTAAGGTTTGTGTCGCTCCCCTTGTCGTGGATGAATACTGACTTGTATTGTCGGTTCAGGATGTTCGCCTTGTCTTGTGGGTCACTATAGAGCCTGCCATTTTCTTTCAAGGGGGCCACCCCAGAGTTGTCCTTCCTGACATACTTGATGACATTCCAGAACCTTTTCTGTTTGTTTGGTTGCTGGGCCTCCCTGGCCTCCCTGTTTCCTTTTGGCGGTTGAAGAGTTTATTCCTCCTTCTCTGGTGGGCCTTGATTTCTTTTGTTATCCAAGGTTTGTTCACCTTATTCCCGAAAAGCATCTTGGATGGAATGTGCTGGTTCATCAGCTGTTTGAGGAGCTGTTCAAATGTGGACCATGTATCATTAACTGACATGTCCTTGGTCTTCTCCAGGAATTCGGTATGCCGTGCTGTCAGCTTATCACCCATAGACTGGTAGTCTGCTTTCCTATATTGATAGACCTTGCGTGGCGGTTTCTTCACTTTCCTAGGACGTAGGCTGGAATCCACGAAAATGGCTTCGTGGTCCCCTATTCCAGAAATGGTCTCACATTTGTTGATGAGAGTACTGTTGTTTGTGAAGAAAATGTCAAGCAGACTACTAGTGTGCTGGGTGATACGTGTAGGTGACTGCACTACTTGGTCAAGGGATACGTCATTTATGCTTGATAGGAGATGCCTGCACTGTGTAGCGTGAGTGGCTTAAGGTATCGGGCATCCATTCTCCCAGTCTATGTCGGGTAGGTTAAAGTCTCCTTCCAGCCATAGGTGGGTGTTTCTCGAGATTTTAGTGAGGCAGGCGTTGAGCTGTTCCAGATAGTCCGGGTCAGTGGAGGAAGGCGGTTTGTAGCACGAGCCAATATTGAGGTCATGTGCACCTTGTATTTGGACCTTGGTCCAAACTGCCTCTGCGTTTTCTGACTTCAGCTCTTCTGGTTCGTCACTCGTGTATCTTTCTGAGACCAGAATGAATACTCCTCCATGGGTATTGCTGCTCCGATCTTTCCGGCATTGAAGTTGGCTGGGAACACCTCTGCTGATCTCATGATTCAGTGCCTTTGACTATGTCAGCCTGTGTAGCCTCTATCATGTTCTGCAGGATCGCCTTCTTGCCTGGGCTTTTGATGGACTGGCAATTCACGACCAGAGTCCTTAGTCCAATGTCAACCCTGGTGGAAGTGGGGCTTTCACTTGTACTTTGCTGACGTCGATGGGGTGACGAAGTAGCATTTGGGCTGCTGAAGCCGTTTTCACTATCTGTACCAGTGATATCGTTAAGTACAGAGTAGCTATTGGTGGAGTCAAACAACGTTGTGTCGAATATACCTGTTGAAAAGTTTGGCACACCACATTGTACGCATTCCCATGTTATGTTGGGCAATGCCTTGAAGACCGCGTCCGACATCCCCATGCACTCTAGGTGGTACCACACTTCGCATGAGTCACAGAAGACGCAGGGTGTTGTCGATTTGCATGCTTTGTTGCATACAGGGCAGGGGAACTTGATCTGTCCAGAGCCAGGGTTTGGTTCTATAGACTCTGCTAATAAGAGGATGCATAAGTGAAGTAGGACCTGTTTATCTCGGCAAATTTGGCCTAGAGCCTTGCTCCTTGTGGTCCTCATTGTAACTATTAGTTGAGACGAGAGCGACAAGGAACCCAATCTTGGACGATAGTTACCTGTAACTGAGTGTACGATACCATATTTCGACATCGTGTCGTTAGGTGGCATCCCAGGAAATAGCCTGGTGATGATAAACACTGATGTCAGGACAAAGAAAGATATTTGATGGTCAAACATCGTTAGATTTACCTTCAAATTTCGAAGCCGGAAGTAAACCGGAAGTAAACAAATGAGTTTCAGAACGAGGTTTGAAAGCATGTGGCAGTCAACATCTGTACTAAAATCCTTGCATTGAAGCTGTTAACGTGTCTTAGATTATTAAAATCAGAATTAAAAAAAATGACATTAAGCAATCAACATTTATATTTGGACAAACTGACTGACTGACATCGAAACACTGGCAATTCTACATGTCCATCTTACTATGTCTGTAAACAACAACAAAGTCCAAGTTAAAACAACTTAAATTGAAGAAAAACAATTGTGCAAAGCTACATTTTTTTCTCATAAGTAATAAGTAAAAACAAAATGCGACAATTGCTTCTTCACTTGACAGGGAAGGACTTGTACCATCGATAAATAAAAACTACCAAATAACAATATACCATTTAATGAAAAAGTATATGTGGTCAAGTTCATTAAACAATAAGCTACCGATTGTAGGACAAACGGCACCCGGACAATCAGCACCCTGTGTTTTTCGCAATCCCGGACAATCGGCACCCGGTAAATTTGTCGACACGGACAATTGGCACCCGATTTAAGTGTAAACCCGGACACTCGGCACCCAATTAAAGGCGATTGATAAAACCCGTCAGCACCTTGTTGGACTAATGTGTCTAATCCGCTAATCGAAATTTCTCGCATCCATCGGAAACTGTTTGCGCTTAGCTTAAGAGTCTGCTGCTTTTTGGAAGTGACAAACTGACGTTCTGATTTGTTTTAAGGAATTGATGATATGTTGTACGTTTAATTTTGGCTTTACATTATAAGTATAAATTTGCTAGATTCATACATGTGTTTTATTTGTAATAACAATTGCTTAGTAATTTCTAAGTTTTGTCAAATGGAGGAAATGGTATTTTTGCGAGGAATACATATGTCTTTAAATTTTGATAGATTTAATCGGGTGCCGATTGTCCGGGTCGACAAATTTACCGGATGCCGATTGTCTGGGATTGCAAAAATACGCAGAGTGCCGATTGTCCGGGTGCCTTTTGTCCGGATACCTAAGCTACCATTTCCAGACAGGCTTCCACTTGTGAGAACATTAAAAGTTGTATTGCTGCCCTAAAATTAAACTAAGTTAGACATTTTTGTTCTATGCCTTCAAATTATCTATAATTTGATAATATAAAGTAATAGTTACTATGAGTAAACATATACATGTAATCTATTATGGTTTTATTTTAATGCATTGACTTTATGCAGAGAAAAAATCATATTCTTTCAGGCTTGCATATGAACATTGAATAAGCATGATGATAGCTGGACACACCAAATTTGATCCAGAATAGCACTTTAGCATTTGGAAGAACAAGTTGACAAACATGGATGTAGAAATTATGCAGAAAGTTATACCTCTTTCAATTATTGGGTAAAATGTTGCGCGTATTTAAGTTTTGTACACATAGTTCAAAGACACACATTTGTCAATAAAACAAATAAAAATACGCCCTAATACATCAATTTCTTTAAAACCCTTGTCCACCGAATGCAAAACATAGAATGCTTTTATATTACGCAATTTTTAATAACTGTTGTTGTTATCTGATATATTGCAAGGCTGTTTTGCTCTATATTTCACTGTAAGATGTCCATCAAATGATTGTTGCAGTTGTTTACAGTATTTGTGGACTGGGTCGTTATACATATGCAAATTATTATTTTTATGCAACTTTTACAGGAGTTGGCAAGTAGCGTGAAAAGATAGTCATGCATGGTCACAACTACCCACATAATTGTAAATGAGACGTTTGACTTCTGTGACTGGCGGCTGTTTTTTAGCATTGAAGTTGTTTGTGCCATTGAAGGGACTTTTTCAGAACCACAAGGTTGTGTTTAGTTCAAAAGATCCTGGATTTGTTACCTGCGAACCTTGTGAACTTGACAATGGTGAGGAAACCAAGTTTAACTTATTGATAAAAGGTGTCAGCATCAATGACAAACTTCAGTTACATTTGCCGGTCACTTTCTCAGGACCGGGACTTTTAGCTGAACAACAGTGGTACTTATCATCTTATGTGAACCTTGCAGGCGACATGTGTCGAACAATTCTACATCCCAATTGCCTGATGTTGAAAGGCCTGGTAAAGCATACAAAATAGCAATATATTCCGATTGGGGTAATAGCACATGTTCATAATTTGATTTATTTTTCTTTTTCTGTATGTGTAATACGGTGTAAATTGACAACTTTCAGATCACTAATGTATGGTTCAGTTATGAACATGTATAGGTCAGAAGATTTTCCAGAAATCTTTTATATTCATGATGAATAATCACCAAATTTATTTGAAATACTATAAATGTGATATTATCAGTTTGTATTTGTAATCAGTACAAATAAACAATTTTGACAGAGGTTTTGTCATGCAAATATGCATTCATGTGCTTACAATTTAGCAAAGAATGCCACTACCCATGATTTAAAAAAGTGGTTCATTCAGGCTTTATTATTTATTAGAATGTCATCATCTGTAATCAACTTTCAAAAATATATTTCACAATGTGAGGTGAATGACATGGTGATCATGATGATCAGCTATAAATAAGTTAAATGTTGAAATATGTTTGTGGTGTTCTGGATAACTATTTGGACCAAGAATTTGAATATATTATTAACACTGTGTAATGCTTTATGGTAAGCACAGTTTTTCTTTAACATTACATAGAATGCATTGGTATGTGGTGTTAATCACGTTATTGAGTTCATTAATTTTGTACAATATTCTGAACGATAGTGCAACATATTTTATTTCGGGATTTTTTTTTCCTTTTTAATTAGTTTATATTGTTTATCAGTCAATATTGACTACAGACTATGTAAATCAATAAAATTTAAATTGCATTTCCATATGCATAATTATAAACATAATAATTTAGGTATTGTATTTAAAAAAAAATGACACAATTCATGAACAGCCAAAGACCAAATTTGTCTTTTATGGTCCTTTTATTTATTAGTTTCCATGACAACCAACAGTACTTTTTTATTTGATATTCATATAAATTGTTGTAACATGTGTATTGTGTGATGTATACAAATGTGAAACATGTTTCACTCAGTTTGCAATGACAATAGTGAACATATTGCACAGATGTTGAAAAGTGAAGTCAAACACCTTGGTATGTGGTATGGTATGTTTGCTCTTTTACTGTCCACAAAAAAGTGCTGTAGTATTATTATCAATGCTATACTCTGATATTTTCAGAAGTTACACCTGAAATATGAATATTAAAAAAAAAATGTATACAATTTGCATTTGCGTATGGTAAATTAAATAATGGCACAAAAATCTTTGTTTTATTGGGAAAAAATCAATTTTCAAATTCTGTTACCATGGACACCATATTTATAAATGGTTACAGAGGACACAAATAAAATGTTTGTATGTGTCGAATAAAGTATAAAATGTACTTATGGAATAAAGTATCATAATATTGCTGTATATTGTTCATTTACTAGTGTGTGTCTTATGTTCAGTTTTTGTAAGCATATTTGCGAAATATGAGATATTGTGTACTAAACAGTGGTATTACGTAAAGGTCAATATCTCAAAAACTAAAAATGATAGAAGCCTATTTTTTTCTTCATTTTGTTTTTAAAAGAAAGTAGAAATGAAATATATAAAATATGAAAATGTGATTTTTTAGCCATAAGACCTATTTTCCCTGCCACTGTCACAGATATGAAATACTATAGTAGTTGAGGTTTATAAATACACGCAATAGACCCTTTTCACAATTAGCCAAAATCGATAAGAGCGCGAAGTCACGTGACTCGCAGAATTCCAGAACGAGGCGGAACGTGATGCCGTTTATAATACTACGCAATGCCGCATCTAATTTCAACCCATCACGCTTTTGACGTTACGATATTGTCAACACAAGATGACATCGTCAGTAAATATCTACTTCCCATTTTAGGTGTCAATACATTATATACATTTTCTTGATTAAAGTACTTGTTTTTATTCACATGTTTGCACAAATTTTGACACTGTTAGTTTGAGCCTTTTTATCGCGGTGTTTAATCAAAGATCTATCAATAATCTTGTTTATTGGTATATCTGTTGTTTAATTGTCCCTGTGTTCAGCACAAACCCATTATCTCGTTATGATCAGATACTGTGCCGACACATACTAANGTTGAAGAGTTCACAATATCATCAGTTTATTCCAGTCAGGCACAGTTTGAACAAAGAAAGAGTTTTTAAAGATGACAGTTTTTGATGGAATTTGGAAACACTGCATGTAATTATTGTTCACGAGATTACTCACTATGTACTGATGGATATAGTCCTCGTATTTCTTGNGTACCTAAACGAAGTCAACGCATTCGATACAGCTTTATTGCATTCCTGTTTTACAGGAAATGTCACGTGTCAGTTAAGTACACAGTATAATGTACACCCCTTTGTGTCAAAATCGGATTTTTCTTGTTGAGCAACAGACGCAAGTATGCATGCGTGGATTACATTGGATTTTATGTCTCATTTCAACGGTTATTCAGTCTTAAGTTTGTTTAAACATTGGACATAATTATTGGTTAGGAACTTAAATTAACTGTTAATAACTGTTATCTTATTATGATAAATCACTGGAAGTGGCTTGTAGAGCTAAAATAAAGGGTTTATGTTAATGTACATAGTTGTGTTGTTGATTTTTTGGTCCGGCTAAATTTTCTCCGGACCGGCACATTTTCTGAAATGCCTGTCCGGATGACCGGCTGATTTTTTCAAATTTGGCGAAGTCTGTACTTGAAATTGAACATTAAACAGATTCTGATACAGCAATTATGTGCCTATTCCTCGAAATATAATTCCTATTGGGCTACCTTGGAGTCATTAAGTACAATGTTCCAAAAATAATTCATTTTATTTGAATAGATTTGCTTACATTTATATCAGGTCAAGGCACACACAAACAATGTTCTCATTATTTACACAGTTTTAATGATATTTGGCATGCTTGTTGTGCTACAGTTGTACAGAACAGCCCTTTGACACAAATCAACTGTTGCATAAGAGTTAATCTGGTGAGAAAATATCATTCTTTACACGCCTGAATACCTCATTCTGCTGCTGCTCCTCCTCTTTACGATACTCGTCCTCTTGTTGATTCTGAAGGCTAGCTCCGTCAAAGTTGATACTGTGGCCGTGGTTTCCACCCAGGCTGATGTTACTCATGATTCAACATGGACACTTCTCATTTCAGTCAATATTTTTTTAGCACTTTTTTGATTACTTACTACAATTGTCAATGCTATGTACAAATACGATTGTCAGATACAACTGTCCGTCAGAATTGTCCATGCACAGAACAATTTACATGTATAATATATACATATATAATATAAATTATAATATATATACAAGTGTTCTATGAAGAGTCTGTACAAATATGCATACACACAAAAAGAACACAACTGAAACTATTTTATCGAAATGCTGTACAATTTGTTTAGTGTTTATTATTAAACGAATAATTGCTCTGTAAAGTTCTATTGTTGACAACTGTTTGTTGGATTCAGCTTTAACCTGAAAGAAAAAAAAGTACTTTTAAGAATGTATTCCTCAAAAATCAAATCTGACCTCAGAGGAGCCTTTTTAAATAAGGGGCCTTATTAAATAAGGAATTGTGTGTGATTAAAACATTGCTACACTTTCGCTCAAACATTGTCTGAGTTCTCCAGCTAGCAGTGATAAAATATTGCAGATATTGATAACAGATGGATATTAAGTTAAGGCCTCATGTTTGAATGGAATTGTTTCGTGTTTTGCAGAAAAATGTTTACAAAATATGCAAGTGTTTAATCTGTATTTTAAAGTAGCTATCCATGGAATTTGTTTCCATACACTATGTCAATTGATATAAAAATAACCAATTATTTCATGGGACAAAAAGAGTTGAGTCAATGATTATCATGTGCAACATTCCCTAATACCTTACACATTATATTTTCTGAGATTTTGATTTTTAAAAGCAGCTTGCAGATTGTAAACACTTATAAGACCAATCACAATTGCCCCAAGAAATGTATCCTCTCAGACTCTACAGTAGGTACCACTGGAACACTAGCATGGTTAAGGAAAGATCTAGGATAACAAAAGGTTTATGGGAATGGTGAAATCAAGAACCATGCTACTGCTGGTGACATTATCAATTTCTTTAACCATTCAATGGAATTTCTTAGCTTACCACTTTTAAAAAAAGGTTTCAAGCAATGTCAATTTATATACATGTACCATTCAATTATTGCCAAGACAGCGTTTTTTTTCCTTCTTTGAACGGGTCCGGTAAACGGCCCTGTTCCCAATCGGGACCGGACCTGGTCCCAAAATCGCCGACGGACCCTTCCCAATTTAGAAAACGGTCTTTTCCCAAATAGTTTATATAAAAACGGCCTCGTATCGATTCGAAAATCCCAAATAGACTATCTTTTTTGTCTCAAAACGACTTCAGAAGTTAGTAAACAAGTATGAAAAGGAAACGGTTGTTGTTGTAGTTGTTGTTGTTCATTTAGAATGAGGCCGACGCAACTTCCGATAGGTGGAGCCACCTAGTTACCAAGTTGACTGTTCCCCGGCCGGCATACATAATGCGGCATTATTGAATGCTGGCGGGGAAACAGTCAACCAAATAAGGCAATAGTAGTAAAATTGACCTTGTTTTGTACGCTTCGATAACAATGTTTCACATGTTCGTGACAGTTGTTTATTGAACGTTCTCGTTAAATACAGATTCAATATACAAAATAAAACCCTTATCCGAAAAGAATGATAGATATTTCGAAATGCCGACTTTGACAAAATATTTTCCCGGGTTTTGGTTTTATTCGTAGCGACGTCTTTACGTAGTAAACAAACCCAAATATGGAAATCCGAAATCTCGTTTTACTCTTCAAATACTCGCGGCGAAGTTAAATAGTCAACTACTTCCGACGATTTTGCACACTCGCATCGTGGTTTTTATATAAATAGCCAGAAAATGAGTCACAATTCAAAATACTACTTGAAGAAAGTGAACAAAACGAAATCAGCCAAGCATAAAAGTCTTGTAATAAGCACGTCACCCTTTGACACAATGTTTTCCACCTAAATTTCTGTTTTCCATTATAACAATGGTCATCTGCTGGTCCTTTTAATTTAGACAAGTTATCTCAAATTGCCACACAAAGTAATTGTTTAATTGGGCTTTATGCCATTTTAAACAATTTTCAGTTATATTGCGGCAATACCCATTAATTCTATCTGGAAAACCAGTTCTTATTTTTTTTTTAAATAAACTGGTATTTGTTATACAGACTTATGATCTACCCTATCCCAGAATGCCATTGATAGTGTATAAAAGCATTGTTTACTACATAAAATAGATTCCAGTTGATGTATTTGTATGATTTTTGATATTTCACAATTTGATGGATTTCACGACGCGAAAATTCCCAATTTGAAGGATTTCGCGGCTCAAAAATTCCCAATTTCTAGGGGACAGGACCTGTTCCCAAACAGGTGAAAAAAAACGCTGCAAGATATTGTAAATTTCAACAATATCCTCATTTTTTGTGTTGACCAACTTACAGCGACAGGAGGAGGGAATAAAAAAGAAATGGACACACTCTTGATCTTTCCCTATCTGCACTCTGCACACTGAGCTTATCATGTAGACGGTTATTATATATATATATATGTATATATATATATATATATATATATATATATATATATATATATATATATATATATATNCCTCCGACTTGCTGTCACAGAAATACTCACCAATGTCGATCATCCTAAGAAACCAAGACGATTTTGTAAAATAAAATAAGCTTTCCCAAATGATTTTATAAAAAACAAGAGATGTGTTTGTCAGAAACACAATGCCCCCTACTGCACCGCTTTGAAATAAAATTTCAATATTTTGACTTTAAGTTCCATATTTTGACCTTAAAGTTCCATATTTTGACCTTAAAGTTCCATATTTTGACCTTAGTGTTTTTTACCTTTGACCTTGAAGGATGACCTTGACCTTTCAGCACTAAAAATGTGCAGGTTCATAAGATGCACATGCATGCCAAATATCAAGTTGCTATCTTCAATATTGCAAAAATTATGGCCAACGTTAAAGTTTTCGGACGGACTCACAGACTGACGGACGGACTGACAGTTCAACTGCTATATGCCACCCTACCGGGTATGCAATCTGTATGAACATATGAAGGTACCTGGTTCTCTTCAAGCCGAAATTTCAGATGGAACACAAATCCAATATTTATAAAGATTCTTACACAAATATTTCCTTAAGTTGTACTTTGTAAGTGAACATTTCAGAAAAAACAAGAGCACCGTCGAGCGACGCCCACTACTACTACGACGACGACCACGGCAGACGAGAGGGCTATGACAATACCTCGGGTTTTCTTCGAAAACAGCCGAGCTAAAAATAAAAAAAAATATGCCTCTTTATTTTGGTAATTCACCAGAGCAAATATACTCGACTCAATATTTGGATTCTACTTTGAGTTTTTTTTGCAATTTTTGAGATGAGGTTTACCCGAATGCTTGGTGTTCACAGATGTTGCTTAGAGTTTTGAGTCCATCTCAATCCTGAATAATTTGAGCAAGAATAGGGGAATATTGTTTTAGCTGAGACTTGAGATTGTTTGTGAGCTGACCAACAATCTCAGTGCTCAGATGAGTGGAAACCATACATGCCAGAATTTGTCAGGACCAAATCGGGACTTTCCATTAAAAATTGTCGGGAAATTTGACCAAAAAGCGGGACACCTAAAGGGATCAATAATTCCACCTTTTCTTTAGACAGTAGTCACTATATTACTTACAAAAACTCTAAATTTCTGCCCAATATTGACGATAAATGTGTGTCCAGAATTTCGGGAACACAGATGTTCTCCAATTCCGAAAGTAAACACACTCAATAAACTGAAATGTGGGGTATCCGAATATGCCTCCATTTGACATCCAATCGGTACAGGGATATCCCCTTATAACATATGTAATTCGTGTGACGAGATGTGAGTGCATCGTGCACTGTTCTTATTCAACCAATCATCAATTAACTCTAAATTAAGATTGATGCAATATGTACAAACTATTTTCTGAAAATCAGTCGAAAACGAAAGGTAATTTGTGAAAAACACCAGTGCATATTGGTCAGCATTCAATTAGTTTGATGTACACAATAGGTGTTTTGACAGGTTTTATAACCTTAGGTGGTATAATACACAGGATAATAGTATCGTTTGACTTGATTGGGGCATGAAATACAAATGCAGGTGCCGTTTATTTCTGTACGATACATTTTTCGATAGAAATTAGCGACCCCTAATGGCGCTATCATAAAAACACGACGGTGTGAATGCCTGATTAAGTCAATAAGTTGCCGATAAATCGCTGATAAGGAGTCAAAAACAAGACTGGTGCACTCGAGTAGTAGAAGTGGGTTGTTAATTGGGGGCAATAAAGGGATTAGCAATGGTAAGTTTCAGCCAGACAGAGCTTGAATAGCGAATTTTATTGGGAACTTGTAGACCTTACATCGTTTTAAACGAATGTCGGGACAAATCGTCTCATATCGGGATGCCGGGACAGAGGGCCCAAAAGCAGGACTGTTCCGCCAAGATCGGGATGTCTGGCATGTATGGTGGAAACATCTTGTGAGTAGAGCTTAACAATTGACAATATTTATGATACTGGGCCCTAATTTCTGTATTCAGAATGGTAACCTATGAAACAGAGATGCAATATTAAGTAGTTTACAAGATTCCAGTGTTAAAAAAATGTACATTGAACAGGACACAGATGAAACAAGACCTGTCACCATATGACATATGCCCCTGAAAAACGCCTTTTCCACATTTTTCTAAACCTAAACGCAAAGTGTTTTTCCACATTTTTCGAAACCAAAATGCAAAGTGTGACGGACTTTTAGACAGACAGACAAACGGAAATGCAATCACTATATGCCCACCTTCGGGGCCTTAAAAAATCATTATTTTTAAGGACTTGTTACGTGTACAAAAATGAGATTTGTGAATATAACCTTGTTCATAGTTTAAATCATTACAAAAAATGCATTTTTTTTCTACTTAAATTTTAAAACAAGTTGTTTAAATTAGTTCAATGCAAAGGTACAAGCTATGTTAACTGCAACTTCAATTGAAGTAACAACTATAATTATAATGTACATTTTCTAAGGAGTTTTGTAGAAAAATTACTTTTTTGTTTAAAAAGGAATAATGACTCATTATTCTTCATACAATAAATACAAAAACTGACTGTAGTTAGACCAAAAAATGTGTTTTTTTTTAAATAAATATAAAGTGGTTAATAAATGAAAAATAACAGTAGAAATAAAGAACGATTACTCTTTTCGGGCACCTGCTTTTGTTAATTTACCGAAAATGCCGCTCTTTCAACGAAACACATTCGGCAATATCAATACAGCGTCTATTTTTATTCCTGTGTTGTTTTTTACTCGATAAAACGTTTCTTGTTGCTTTGACAAGGGGGGTTACCCCCCCCCCCCCACCCACAAATTATCTCATCGAATTTACATGAATTACTAAAATGACCTTTTGGTGCCCTGAAAAACCGGAATTCCGGCGCAAACCGGAAAACTTTTAACCCTGCATATTGTAATAATCGATGAAGGCATTAATAAATTTAAACATTTAGTTCTTATTAGATTTATCAAAAATCCAAATTTAAAATGTTGAGGATATAATATGTCAAGATTGTAACTACACGATATGCTATACAAAAACCGGTCTGGATATTACATTATTTATGCAGTTATAATAACGTAGACTAAATTCAACTTTAACCTTAATACCTGTGCGTTCCAAATTTATTTCTATGAACTGTTTTCCCATTTCAAGTAGCGACGACAGCTCTCCCGTAAACGAAAATGTCAATTTTGATGAAACTGGCGTCAGTTGTTGTTCGTTTATTTTAGATTCAATCGTTTTATACTTCTCCTCAATTTGCTTTGAAAAAATATACTTTTGCTGAGGTGTACCTTGTTCTGCAATAGAAGAGCACATTGACACTAGTTGGTTGATTTCTTCCATAACTCTTGTAGAGACAGATTTCATTTGATCAAGTCTCTTCACTTCTTCATTCTTTAAATCTTTTGCCTTAGAAAGCATTTCATTTTTCGCCGCATCAAACAGTTTTATCAAACGATCTCTCATTTCGTCGGCATCTTTCGATACGTCTGCAACCGAGGAGTTCAACTCTCTTTCCGTCTGATTACATTCTGCAACAATAGCGTCAGTATTGGATTTTAATTTTAACAAGGACTGTTTCAATCCGTGTAGCTCTGCTCCTTTCTGCCTAGAAATACTGGTTATTTCATCCCATTTATCACACTTCCGGTGTGCGATAACACAGGTAGTGCAGCAGAGCTTGGAATGATCTTCACAGAAAAACTCAAATCCCTTACCATGCTCCGAACACTTGTCCATTCCTTTCATGTCCACTATCACTGTGGACGATCCATTGTTCTGAATACTGATCACATGATGCTTTCCTGGCTTATATACAAGGTGTGGATTTTTGCAAGTCTCACACAAATACTCGTTGCAATCCTTACAGAAAACGGTAGCTTCTTTTGAAATATTGGTTTTCATACATGGTTCGCAAGATCGTGTAACGTCACACTCTCCGATAAAGTCGCTTGCGTTGCCTCGGTTTGAATCCTGAAGTCCGCCTGTCGCCATTTTGAATTGTTTGTTGTAACCTATGTTTTAACCTATGTCTACGTTCGATTTTAAAAATCAAGATTTATCAATACTTTAGATATGAATATACTGTATACACAGACATTAATCCACGCAGAATTGTTCCTATCGATTGACAGTACGTGATACTAGATCTTAACTTGTGTTAATAACCCAATACCTTGTGATCTTTGAGTCAAATGTTCTTTTTAATCACTCCGTCCGCACTAAGAAGACGATATCAAATTATCTTTAAGCTCGAACATGTCATCCTAAACGCGTTCGTAATTCGTCGGGTAACTCCGGAATACAAGTTATGATACATTAACCGTGTTAAGGTTTACCCGTCTTATCGTTTACATGTAACTATTTATAGTGTTAAACTTCATTATATTGCTGCAAATTTGTTAAGCTTTATAACATCTCACTGGCCACAACTCATAAACAGAGGGTTTTATATACCAAAGTGTTCGTCAGGGTCTGTAGATTTCAGAGCAAGATATCATTTTTCTGGAAAGGTTACACTACACTAAATCATTGTGTATCCCTCCGTGGTCCATTCGAAAGTAGTGCCTATTTCTAAAGAGTTCCTTTTCTCTTCGGGTTTGAAAGCAATTTAGCGATCACACACATGTCTTTTGCAATTTTTTCCTGCATCCTATGTGTGNAATGACTCTTAAAATGACACCATTGTTCATTAATGCAAGTCGACTATGGCCACATTAAATGACTCTTAAAATGACACCATTGTTCATTTCTGCAAGTCGACTATGGCCACAGTAAATTACTCTTAAAATGACACCATTGTTCATTACTGTAAGTCGATAATGGCCACAGTAAATGACTCTTAAAATGACACCATTGTTCATTAATGCAAGTCGACTATGGCCAAAGTAAATGACTCTTAAAATGACACGATTGTTCATTACTGCAAGTCGACAATGGCCACAGTATATTACTCTTAAAAAGACACTATTGTTCCTTACTGTTAGTTGACTATGGCCACAGTAAACGACTCTTCAGATGCTGTTGTTGTTTTATTTCTAGTCGAAAAACCAGCGCAAACCATGGTTTTAATAATGCTTAATGGACTTATATGTTTTTAATAGCGTATAAGTATGCAGTAGTTCCAGACATATATATTTTGAAAAGAGTTGTCATTGGAATATTGTTTAAGTAGGAAACGCATCCTTATCGGACAGCTCATGTGTCGTAAAATAGGTTAATGAAAACACAATGCCGAATATCTACTATATTTCAAAGGTCAATTGCTATGGCCATAGTCGACTTGCAATAGAGAAAATTGGTTGTATTTCAAAGGACAATTACTGTGGCCATAGTCGACAAACAGTGAATAAATTTGATGATATTTCAAAGGTCAATTACTGTGGCTATAGACAACTTGCAATGATGAACATTGGTGATATTTCAAAGGTGATTTACTGTGGCCATAGTCGACTTGCACTAAAGAACATTGGTTGTATTTCAAAGGGCAATTACTGTGGCCATGGTCGACTAGCAATGATGAACGTTAGTGATCTTTTAAAGGTCAAACACTATAGCCATGGTCCACTTGCAATAAAGAACATATATGATATTTCAAAGGTCAATTACTGTTACCAAAGTCGACTAGCAATGAATAACATTGAGTATATTTCAAAAGTCAATTAATGTGGCCATAGAAGACTTATTATAATGAACATTTGATATATTTAAAGGTCAATTGCTATGGCTATAGTCGACTTGCAATGGAGAACATTGGTTGTATTTTAAAGGACAATTACTGTGACCATATTCGACAAGGAATGAATATATTTGATGATATTTCAAAGGTCCATTACTGTGGCCATAGACAATTTGCAATGATGAATATTGGAGATATTTTAAAGGTGAATTACTGTGGCCATAGTCGACTTGCACTTAAGAACATTGGTTGTATTTTAAAGGGCAATCACTGTGGCCATAGTCGACTAGCAATTAATAACATTGATGATATTTCAAAGGTCAATTACTATGGCCATAGACGGCTAGCAATGATGAACATTTGCTGTATTTCAAAGGTCAATTGCTATGGCCATAGTCGACTTGCAGTAAAGAACATTGGTTGTAGTTCAAAGGACAATTACTGTGGCCATAGTCGACAAGCAATGAATAAATTTGATGATATGTCCAAGGTCAATTACTGTGGCCATAGTCGATTTGCAATAAAGAACATAGGTTGTATTTCAAATGTCAATTACTGTGGCCATAGTCGACTAGCAATTAATAACATTGATGATATGTCAAAGGTCAATTACTGTGGCCATAAACGGCTTGCAATGATAAACATTTCCTGTATTTCAAAGGTCAATTACTTTCGCCATATTCGACTTGCAATAAAGAACATTGGTTGTATTTTAAAGGAAAATGACTGTGGCCATAGTGGACAAGCAATAAAGAACATTGGTTGTATTTTAAAGGACAATTACTGTGGCCATAGTCAACAAGCAATAAAGAACATTGGTGATATTTCAATGGTCAATTACTGTGGCCATAGTCGACTAGCAATTAATAACATTGATGATATTTCAAAGGTCAATTACTGTGGCCATAAACGGCTGGCAATGATAAACATTTTCTGTATTTCAAAGGTCAATTACTGTCGCCATATTCGACTTGCAATAAAGAACATTGGTTGTATTGTAAAGGACAATTACTGTGGCCATAGTCAACAAGCATTAAAGAACATTGGTGATATTTCAATGGTCAATTACTGTGGCCATAGTCAACAAGCAATACAGAACATTGGGGATATTTTAATGGTCAACTACTGTGGCCATAGTCGACTAGCATTGAATAACAGTGATGATATTTTAACGGTCAATTACTTTAGACATAGCCGACTTGCAACGATGAACATTCGGTATATTTTAAAGGCCAATTATTGTGGCCACAGTCGACTTGCAATAAGAACATTGTTGATATTTCAATGGTTAATTACTGTGGCCATAGTCGATAATCATTTAATAACATTGATGATATTTCAAAGGTCAATTACTGTGGCCATAGTCGACTTGCAATAGCGAAAATTGGTTGTATTTCAAAAGGCAATTACTGTGGACAAAGACGACTTGCCGTGGTGAACATTGGTTGTATTTCAAAGGTCAATTACTGTGGCCATATTCGACTTGCAATAAAGAACATCTGTAATATTTCAAAGGACAACAACTGTGGCCATAGTCGACCAGCAATGAATACATTTGATAATATTTCACATGTCAATTACTGTGACCATGTATGACTTGTAATTATGAACATAAATAATATTTCATAAGTCAATTACTGTCGCCATAGGCGACTTGCTTTATGATCATTGGTTTTGTTTAAAGGTCAATCACGGTGGCCATAGACAACATGTTTAAATGAGTGTTGGTGTTATGTCAAATGTAAATAATTATTAAATAGTCAGCCATTGTGGCTATGGACTACAAGTTAAAAGAAATAATACCTTTCTCCAATTGTTAGTCATTGTGGCCATGGACGACTTCTGGTGGCAGTTTGATAGCTAACCATTGTTTGAAGATTTAAGGAAAACTATTAAGAACTAGATCTAGATGCTAGCGTTTAAGTTTTATAATAGGTCCATTGTAAAAGTACAGGCCTTTATTTGAATGCATGAGTCATACCCAGTGCCACTCTGTTAGTATAAACATATGCCTCAGTCTACTCAGTCAATTGCTAGAGCTCAACAAACAATTGTGTCATTTTAAGAGTCATTCACTGTGGCCATAGTCGACTTGAAGTAATGAACAGTGGTGTCATTTTAAGAGTCATTTACTGTGGCCATAGTCGACTTGCAGTTATAAAACGATGGTGTCATTTTAAGAGCCATTTACTGTGGCCATTGTCGATCTGCAGTAATGAACAATTGTGTCATTATAAGAGCCATTTACTGTGGCCATAGTCGACTGGATTTAATAAACAATGGTGTCATTTTAAGAGTCATTTACTGTGGCCATAGTCGACTTGCAGTAATGAACAATGGTGTAATTTTGAGAGTTATTTACTGTGGCCATAGTCGGCTTGTAGTAACGAACAATGGTGTCATTTTAAGAGTCATTCACTGTGGCCATAGTCGACTTGCAGTAATGAACAATAGTGTAATTTTAAGAGTCATTTACTGTGGCCTTAGTCGACTTGCAGTAACGAACAATGGTGGAAATTTAAGAGCCATTTAATGTGGCCATAGTCGACTTGCAGTTACGAACAATGTTGTCATTTTAAGAGTCATTTACTGTGGCCATAGTCGACTTGCATTAATGAACAATGGTGTCATTTAAAAAGTAATTTACTTTGGTTATAGTCGACTTGCAGTAATGAACAATGGTGTCATTTTAAGAGTCATTTACTGTGGCCATAGTCGACTTGCAGTAACGAACAATGGTGGAATTTTAAGAGCCATTTACTGTGGCCATTGTTGATCTGCAGTAATGAACAATGGTGTCATTTTAAGAGTCATTTACTTTGGCCATAGTCGACTTGCAGTTATGAACAATGGTGTAATTTTAAGAGTCATTTACTGTGGCCAAAGTCGACTTGCAGTAATAAACAATGGTGTCATTTTAAGAGTCATTCACTGTGGCCAAAGTCGAGTGTAAGTAATGAGAAATGGTGTCATTTTAAAAGTCATTTACTGTGTTTACTGTGGTAATAGTCGACTTGCAATAATACATTATAATAATTATGTTATCACGCCGTGGCTAGACTCCTAGAAGGGACAACTAAAAAAACAGATAAATTGTTTTAGATGTATTAGTCCGTCGGTACCGTACATATTACGAAAAAAACGTATTTGCTTTATACTTTAAGTAAACCTTTTCAACATCATGCACAAACTAATAAGCGTTGAACTGTTTTGCTAAATAAAACAAAATTGTTGCGTTGTTTGGTGTTTCACCGCCTAGTTTGCAGAATATGGAAAAGAGACGTTGCAGACAATGGACAATTAGGGTAGGGGTAACCTATGGTCTTTAAAAATCAATTAGG
>VMBQ01003208.1:0-39380 GCA_007657795.1 Dreissena rostriformis
ACCGAAGGGCCGGACCAGTCCCAGGGGTGTTTGGCCCCCTTGTTATGTTTGTCACGCTGTTCAGTTAACTGAAATAGCATTGAACTGAAGATGTGAAATGCATGATATTGAAAGATAAACAAATAAAATATTTTAATATAAATCAGTTTAACACATCATTAACACAACAAAAACACTCAAGCGTGTTTTTTTTTGTGTTAATGTTTTCCCCATATGATAATTAATACTCCATTTACTGTAATTCAATTCATTGAAAAAATGCTGTTTTTGATCACAATAAGAACTGTTTACTTTGCATCCTCGGTATGTTAAATAGGAAGTAAAGTTTTAAAAAAGAGATATTGATATGAAGTTCAAAAAGTTGTTAATTTTATGGTTTTTAAGGCGATTCGCGTATTCAAAATCAATCTACAGAATTTTCCTCCCCTCTGACTTCGTCTCAATCACGCCCCTTATTCATGATTTCTTGGCATGATGATACCTTATCTTAAAAAGAAATAACTAGGATTTTTGTTTACAAGAACATCTTATGTCGTTAAGCCCTATAATTCCCTTGTTTCATGCAGTTTTTGACGTTTTTCCAAGTCAGCGTTTGGTAGTACTTCATGTAGCTGCTCATTAAACACAGAAAGCTTTTCAGATGGATTTCAGAGGAGAAACTTATAATAATAACCTTGATTTACCTTTATTTAACCAAGAAATATTCAGCAAAGCTTGAACCTGTTACATGTACTGTTTTGTGCTTTTCATGCAGGTTGGAAGAGAAATGGAAAATAGGGATATAAGGGAGACTACTGTTGTTATTTTGAAATTTGGGTTGTGCATTACTTCATTGTTTCCCTTTGTCCATGAACTCTTAAAATGCGCAACAATTCTACTAAATAAACCCGGACTATTGCGCACTTTAAGACAATATATTAGTGATTTAACTGATATGGCCCTTGTAAAACAGAAACAATACAATCAATTTTAAGTTTAATGATGCCTGATTTGAACTTGAATAATTATGATGAAAGTATAGTTTGACATGTATTTCACAAAAGGTTATGGTTAGGTTTAGAACACATGAAATATTATTTTGGAATTCATTCTTCTGAGATTTACATTCCTGACCAATGTATACATATGGTAGCTATATATATTAAGTAATATGGCTCAGCAAACTAGTAACTACTGACCTAGTGACCCAAACCTTTCTTTGTTGAAACTCCTCATACTTAGTGAAAGTAAGAATTATGTAAAGGAACAACTGAATTTTGAAGTTAAAAAAATATACATGGTACTAAAATTTTGTTTCTAAAATCAAGTAAATGGAATAAATCTAATACTGAAATTAAGTTATATTTGATGTTTGTGCCAAGTACTGATGCTTTCTTGAAAATTGTATTAAAAGAGAGCCAATGCAACCTAAAATGTTTAAATAATAAGACAAATGGATCTCACCCACATAAAAGATAGCATAAATAACAGAATTAGAGGGTGTAGGTGGAGAGAAACACATTAAGAAATCTTAACTGGCATTGGGTGTGATTCCTTCTATTTTTGATTGCCAGATTTTATAGACAGATAACTGTACTCCTACATGCTTGACTGTAAGGGAAATAATATGATGATCCATTTGATGAGGTTCTCTCCCCTGAAGTGAGAGCAAGCCATCTGTATGTGCAGTCTGTCCAGGCCAATCATGGATTACACTTTCTTACTTCAAACAAAAATACCATAAAAGTGAAAAGTGTTGTACTTGATTAGCCTGTGTGGACTGCACAGGCAAATAGTGGACAACACTTTATGCACATGCATTAAGCCCAGTTTTCGCAGAACAAGGCTCATATGATGACCCATTTGATGAGGTTGTCTCCCCTGAAGTGTCTTTGAGAGCAATCTGTATTTTTAACGTATATGTCTGTATACTTATAGATTAATGCTTAAATGACTAACGATCTGAATAAATTATTGTGGGCCAGTTGTTTGATTGATAACATATTTTCTCTTTCTAAACCCTCTGAGCGCTGGAACCGGATTTTGAAGGCCTTTGCAAACAGTTTGGATCCAGATGAGACGCCACAGAACGTGGCGTTTCATCAGGATCCAAACTGTTTGCTATTCTGATAGTATTTTTTTTTTTAAATCGAAGAAAATGCTAATTTTAGAAATTTAGCAGACAACATTTTAGCAGACGACAAATTTCCCAGCATGCAAAGGGCTAAATGTATCACAGTTGGTTTGTGCAGCTACATTATTGCATGGGAATAGTGTATTGATATCCACCTCCTGTCTGAATAATCACCGAACAATCACACAGAAGGCTTTTGGGGAGACCAGTAAGAGTGATCCAAAAGTCATTAGCACCAAAGAGTGTTCATTACTCTGCATGAGAACATAATATTTACCTGGGTGTAAAGTGATAGGAATGTAGCCAATGATTGCCGACCATGCTTATCAAATTATGACCATGTTATAGTGACCTACCTGTGTACAGCTTCCTGGTTGATCATGAATGCTTCTCATGCACTCAGTGACCGCTTTACTGGTCAATGTTGGATTTTGCTTAGGAGGAAATCACACATGAATATCAGTAGATTTCCATTATTTGTTTAAATAAACTATTTGAGTCTCGCTTTGGGAAAACTGGGCTAAATGCATGTGCGTAAAGTGTTGTCCCAGATTAGCCTTTACAGTCGACACAGACTAACTTGGGCGGACACTTTCCGCCTAAACTGGATTTTCCCTAAGAGAGCAAAAATGAAAGAATTCCAGCCTGGTTCAAAACGAGACAAATATTACGCAATTCACCCCAATGAGTACTGTTAAATTAGTAAGTGAAGTAAAAAAGTTTTGTTAGAAATAAATCTTGTTGTAAAGTTCAATAAGATGCTCAATTGTATGTCTGTTTCAAGAGATTTGTCACCCCATTATGCACAACTGGTCGTTGAAAATCAGTCAACTGAAAGTTCCTCCCTCAAACTTCTCTCCAACCACACCACTGTTGTAGATTGTGGTGTAATTGAACAACTGGCGTGTGTTTTCAATTATATCTTTAATTTATTGGCATGCAATGGCTATGCACTGTAATTCAATGTACAGATATTGCATGTGATATGCAACATGTTTGGGTGCAGTTATTGTTCAGTGTAAGGAATGCAATTATGTCTGTGAGAATTGTGTAACAGATTATCGGTTATGTTACTTTAAACAGCTCACGCATTAGTGCAAAATAGGGAAGCGTGTTATTTTAATCAATGAGTGAAACTAAATTTTGTAATGATATATGAACTTTATTATATTTAAGTTTGTTATTGATTTTAAAGTCAGTAATTGTGAATTTTTGTCTTATATCTTTTAGTTCTAATGTTTCAGTTCTCAAAGTGAAACCCACATAATTAAAATGTTAATTGGACTGTTTGTATGCAAATAAAAGATAACATTCATGTAAACAAGACAAGTGTTAGGACTGGTACAATATATAGGACAAACAAGTGGATATATTGTTAACTAGATACGCAAGACTATTCTTTTCTAAACTAACCACTGAACAAGGATATTTTTACGGAAGTGCACACTTAAGCTGTGCAGGAAATTTGCTTCCTAAAATGGACATGCGATATTCAATCGCGTCATCAAGAATGTTTGCTAAGTTGTTGACTGGACTTTATTTTGAAATTTTCTAATTGAAACAAATTGTTGAGCATTGAGTCGTGAAGTTTTGATTTATGTGTAGCCTGAACGTGAATCATGAAATGTGTTTTGCGTTAAAAGGTTTATCTAATTACAGTTGAAATAATGTGACAGGATTTGATAAATATAGTGTAGTGGAATAGAAAGTGTCATTGACTGTAATTTTAAATGGAAAATTTATATTTAATGTCATTTAGGACAGTTCAAAATGAATTGATGCAAATTTTCTTTTCTCACGAATCTAAAAAGAGTTGTTGAGATAATTTGGAATGCAGGTTTTATGGTATGGGTTATCAAAATGATGATGTTAATAGACATTGAAAAAATCAAAGTGAAGCAAATTGTCTGAGAAATTTTTGTATCTTTTTTTGGAGTATTTAATTAAGATGAATGTCTTTCTGTAATCCTAAAGAAAGATACTTCCTTTGAATTGTTTGCCTGTTAAGTACTAGAATAAAAAACAAACAGGGGAATTTATAAAGGTGCCAGTGTACAAAGATCAGTCTTCTTAATAACAAGAAGTTGGCAAGATTGTCTGGGCTGATATATACGAGACAAACAACCTTGTGTTTTCTGTGTTTACGTCACTATAGCTAACATTTCCATCCAACATTCGACACATTCCTGCACAGATCGTAGTTGTGTATGTTGTACATTTCATGGAAACTGTGCTCCCACCTACTCAATTGTTGTAAATAGTCTACTTACAGTGGTTGATTCTGGGTGCCTCCCTAGAAAATGCTGGGGGTTGAGATTGTTATACATATCCATAAACATCTTCATCTGCTTTCAGTTTGTTCATGGGTTAGGTTCTTTCGTGAGTTTTTAAAAAGCTTTTTCCGTGGCTCTGTGACTGTTGACAGATCTTAATTCATTACATTTTTTCATAAAAAGTCATTTAAGAAATTCTCTTGGAAAATCTTAAGTGGTGGGGGAAATAGAAGAATTCTGTGGAGATCATGATAGTTTACATAACTTTCGGCTGGACTGTAGAGTGAGAGCCCTTTACTGTTTAATGGAATGGATTATGTTTATTTTCTTAGTATATACTGAACAAGTGGATTGGATAAATATGTGCTTGGTTTAGACATAGAGAGTGGGAATATTCAGGTGTAATTTCCTATGATTAGATCAGATAGGTTGGTTTCATCAGGGGAATAATAACTGACAATTACAACTTGTTATATGTAAAAGAGCTTGGTTTTGTCAGAGGAATAATAGCAGACAACAACAACCTGTTATATGTGAAGGCTATTTGGGTAGTTTGTGGTTTATCATGAGTTGTGTGTGTAGATAAATGCATGAATATGCAAAAAAATGTGTCTCAATTGATTGACTGGTAACTTTGGCATTTTCGACTGCACGTGCTTGGATGTGATGGAATGTTGATGATGGAGTGTTTATCAATTAACTTTTTGTGCTATCTTTAGTTAGGATACAATGGGGTTACTCATCACAAGGCGTTCAGATGTTTGCACTTGTGTTTGGACTAATTAATGAGCTAATAATTAGTATCATTGTTGAAGTTGAAGTTTTTAGACTATCTTGGCGAGGCATCTTTCATACCTTTGATGCAGTGTTATGTAAAACAGACACTTGAGCAGTGTGTTTTTCAGTTCATATGCTTATATTTGCTCATAATGAATATAAGGGATTCAAGTTCAAAGGCGTATAATATTGGAGATCATTTATATTGTAATAAAACTGAGAAAAGCGGGAAATTAAATCCAACTTTCATTTACAAATAAAAATAGTGACAATAGTAGGAAATAAAATCATTATTTCTTAAAAAAAAATCATTACAAGAATATTTTATAATGAATATTTAAGTTGTGAAGACATATCGAACATATTTGTGAAAACATAAAAAAGAAGGGATGTTCCTTTGTATGAGTTGATAAATATTAAAACAATGTTTAATAATATTTCAGAATAATAGCAGTTTTAATGTGTAACAGAAAAAAATCATTGAATCTGGTGATAATAACAATTTATGGAGTGTTACCAAGTGTCGTGAACTGAGACCATGAGTGTTAAAAGTTGAAAAATGGAACTGGTGGACAGTATATTCCTACACAAGATGGCAGATCTGGTAACCCTGGTAACCAGCCAGGCACTCTCCGAGGTGGTGGGGTTGCTAACGGCCCTGGTGCTGATCGTCACGTACATGTGTCTGTTCTATTATCTTCAGAGGCGCGAGCTCCAGGTGGCACGGACTGGTTCCCTCAAGGAGTCGGTACCTGGCGTTCCCGTCCAGCCTCTCACCAGTCCACATCCGGGACGCAAGGCTGGCAGACCGGATGTAAGTGCTGCTTAATGCATCTGCGTTAAGTGTTGTCCCAGATAAGCCTGTGCAGTCTGCACAGGCTATTCAGGGACAACACTTTCCGCATTAACTGGATCTTTGCTCAGAAGATAGTTCCTTTAAACCATAAATACCATTAAAGCGGAAAGTGTCTTCCCTGATTAGCCTGTGTGGACTGCACAGGCTAATTTGAGATGACACTTTACGCACATACATTAAACACTGTTTTCACGCCCAGCCCCTCAGCTGTTAACATCCGGGACGCAAGGCCGGGAGACCGGACGTAAGTGGGGCTGTTGTCAGCATTTACAGTTTCTGTGAGATGGGGTGTGATTTGTCTTGATTCAGACAGTTTACCCCTTTTCAGTAGCAAGATACTTACTTTCACAAATGAGCAGCTCTCTGGGATAACAGGACTTAACCCTTTGCATGCTGGGAAATTTGTCGTCTGCTAAAATGTCGTCTGCTGAATTTCTAAAATCATCATTTTCTTCACTTTTTTTCAAAGACCACTATCAAAAAAGCAAACAGTTTGGATCCTGATGAGACGCCACGTTCTGTGGCGTCTCATCTGGATCCAAACTGTTTGCAAAGGCCTTCAAAATCCGGTTCCAGCGCCCAAAGGGTTAATTTATGTGCGTAAAATGTGGAAAAGGCTTATCAGTGACAGCCCTAAACTGGATAAACATAAAAGCAGAATGTTTTGTCCCTTATTAGCCTTTGTGGACTTTACAGGCTAATCTGGTACTACACTGTACCCACGTGCATTAAAACCCCATTTTCCCAGAGCGAGGCTCAAATATTTTTTGACTGTGCTTGATATTTTAAAAGAGAAGAGTTTTGGTGAATACCCTAAGAGGGGTAGGGTGTTTGACTCCTCTGTGGTCTATCCACAATCACAACCCTGCACTCATGTATCATAAGAAGGTGATAGAGTGATTTCTGTCAAATATCTTATTTATTCTACATTTTATTATTTTATTTCTTTGATCCTACTTTTGTAATAGAATTATTTGCTTGCTATTCGGATCTTTGTTTGTCAGAAAACTGTGTCATGAAAATAAAGATGATAATGAAACAATAAAATAATGTGTTGACCTTTACATTTCCAACAAAGCTTCATCAGTTTGTTTCCAGCTACTAACAAAGGCTTTAAGTTTGTGATTGTAAAATTGTTATAGTAATTTAACACTATTTTTTCCCATGAAACTCATCACCAGTCATGTTGTTATTTCCAGGCACGGTACAGTCGCCAGGACTCGAGTTCCTCTCTGAGTAGCTCTGGTCACTATGACAGCTACAAGGAGCAGCGCACTAGCGCCGAGCGCATCAATGCCGCCGACCAGCTGCGCCGCCGGGGATCACACTCCAGCTCCCAGTCCTCCACGCACGCCGGATATTCGTCCAGTCCATCTTTCCAGTCTGGGCTTGGAAGACGAGAGTCCTTCGAGATGTCGCCAAAGCTCGTGGATTCCCCGAGACTTGGACAGACTCACTCGGCGGTTCACCGTAGTGAGAGCACGCACAGTGGTGGATGCTTACCAGCCCGATCTGGGAGTTATCGCTTTCCAGATAGTAGAATTCGGGAGGAGCCATCCCATGGTTATGCCCGGGATGATTCCTATTTGTATCAAGGTCATGGTGCTGGATTTGCGCGGAGTGGGTACCACCGAGGTAGTGGAAGTGATAAGGAATATGTTTATTCTAGTAGGTCTGAAACATATACCCCACCCAACAAGCCAAATGACTCTTTTACAGAACCCCTGCATTCTAGGCAAAACTCTTTTCAAGGTTCCATTCATTCTCAAGAAAGTTCTGTTCACGATCATCACGAACAATTATACAGCCCTGTCTCAGTGCAGTCGTCTCAGTCGTCAAACTACAGGCAAGAAAACCTGTACAGTCCCGTATTGAACATGTCTCGAAAAGACGTGGAACAGACACGCTTTAGCCCCATCAATGGGGGAACCCCGACCCCCACCCGTGACCTCCTGGGTCATTCGGACAGGATGTACAGCCCTGTGATACCTGGTTCCCGGGACGAACCATTGGCATTCAGCCAAGATATTCTGTGTCAACAGCAGGGGGGACATGTGAGCCCCTCCCCTAGTAGACCTAAATTACGTTTTCCTCGAACAAATCCAACGTACGTGGGAAAACGTGATGGGAATCCGGGTTATAGAAAGCTCAGCTCTGATCAGCAGTATCTGTCTGACTCTGGTGCTAGTGACACTCCTACTGTGAGTTCGTCTGCCATGCAGACGTCACAGATTCATCCAGAATATTTCGAGACTGGATTTTATAATCGGGCAGAACACTCGGACAGTGATACCTCGCATTCTTCGCCGAGGATTGGCGGTATCGAACGGAAGGACAGCACAACATCATTGCCTTTACGAGAACGAGATCGTGAGTTATCTGACTCACTGTCATCCCAAGGTTCCGTTAGAAATATGTCGGATGTTCAGTCTGAGGGGTCGCTAAGGAACATGCAGGACAGTGCTGTCTCGTTTCAGGATTCCATCTCCTCAAAGGGATCCAACAGGAGTTTCCATGGTGATAGCAAAGAACAAACTAGTAATATACTTTTCTCTAATATAGTGAATAATCAGTACTTTCAAGAACCTTCGAGAAATGTGGAAGAAGACGACGATTCTGAGCCTGAGTACGCAAACATTTTAAACATCCCGCCTCCGTTAAAATTCAATGACGTAAGCGATAAAAAGGTCACCGAAACAACTCCAGTGCCAAAGTTTAATTTCAACAATGAAAATCATTTTCGAAATGTGCTAAAAGAAAGGAATTCCAATATTGAGATAGGTGAGGGGCCTGGGAAGGTGAGACAGAGCGATGGTTCCGTCACGTTGGAACTCTCGTCTGCGTCTGATATCAACGGGAAGGGTGGGGACGAGAGTTATGAGGATGATCAGGGTATTGACCCTATGCAGAGCTCGCAGTATTCTGAAGGTGGGTTCCTTGGTAACATTAATTTGTTTGCATTTGTTTGTGTTAACAATTAATCTCTTATACAGGAAAAGAAGTTTGAATTCTTTAAATTGTCATATTGGTTTGATTTTTTTTTTTAAATAATGATGTAAACTGGTGCCCTGAAAATAAAAAATAAATGTTTTATTAAATCCCATATCCAAGAACGCCTTAATTGAAAAGTTGTTACTTTGTCCATTCCATAGTGTATGTATAACATGGACAAAGCAAAGCAATTTTTTATTTGTTTCCATACGTTTTCTTAAGTGTATTTATGCTTTCATTCACAGACCTAGGTTTTGAAGAAACTGACCATGTTGGTGGTGTATATCCTCCAATCCTGTTTGGCCTCGGCACTCTTGAAACGCAGCATGCATCCCTAAAGCGTAAGAAACCAGAGAAGCCCGAGGGAAACCGGGGGAGCCCGGTGTCAGAGAAAGCCCACTCGCTGAGCATGGACCTGTCCCATCGCCCACTCTCCATGGTGGTCCCCAGCCAGTCGGAGTCCAATATGCCAGTGTCCTCTAGCATTGGATCCCTAAGTAGACAGGTGGGTGGTTCAGGCACAATTTTTGGTTATCTGATGGTTTGGGCACATTAACCTGATGATTGATGGCTCAGGCACATTTACTTGATGACTGATAGTTCAGGCACATTTACTTGATGACTGATTGCTCAGACACATTTACTTAAAGACTGATGGTTCAGGCACATATACTTGATGACTGATGGTTCAGGCACATTTACTTGTTGACTGATGGTTCAGGAACATTAACTTGATGACTGATGGTTTGGGCACATTCACTTAATGACTGATGGCTCAGACACATTAAACTTGAAGACTGATGGTTCAGGCACATTTACTTGATGACTGATGGTTCAGGCACATTTACTTGATGACTGATGGTTTGGGCACATTTACTTGATGACTGATAGTTCAGGCTAATTTACTTGACAACTGATAGTTCAGGCACATTTACTTGATGACTGATGGTTCAGGCACATTTACTTGAAGACTGACGGCTCAGGCGCATTTGCTTGACGACTGATGGCTCATGCACATTTACTGGACAACTGATGGTTTAGGCACATAGACTTGATGACTGATGATTTAGGCACATTTACTTGACGACGGATGGTTCAGACACATTCACTTGACGACTGATGGTTCAGGAACATTTACTTGACAACTGATGGTTAAGGCACATTACCTTGATGACTGATGGTTCAGGCACATTTACTTGACGACTGATGGTTCAGGCACATTGCCTTGATGACTGATGGTTCAGGCACATTTACTTGATGACTGATGGTTCAGGCACATTTACTTGATGACTGTTGGTTCAGGCACATTTACTTGATGACTGATAGTTCAGGCACATTTACTTGACGACTGATGGTTCAGGCACATTTACTTGATGACTGATAGTTCAGGCTAATTTACTTGACAACTGATAATTCAGTCACATTTACTTGATGACTGATGGTTCAGGCACATTTACTTGACAACTGACGGCTCAGGCGCATTTGCTTGACAACTGATGGCTCATGCACATTTACTGGACAACTGATGGTTCAGGCACATTTATTTGATGACTGATGGTTCAGGCACATTTACTTGACAACTGATGGTTCAGGCTCATTTACTTGATGACTGATGGTTCAGGCACATTTACTTGATGACTGATGGTTCAGGCACATTTACTTGACAACTGATGGTTCANTTTTTAGCTGAAAATATTGATATTCTCGGCCTGCTTTATCTTAAACTTGTTTTTAGCTGAAAATATTGATATTCTCGGCCTGCTTTATCTTAAACTTGTTTTTAGCTGAAAATATTGATATTCTCGGCCTGCTTTATCTTAAACTTGTTTTTAGCTGAAAATATTGATATTCTCGGCCTGCTTTATCTTAAACTTGTTTTTAGCTGAAAATATTGATATTCTCGGCCTGCTTTATCTTAAACTTGTTTTTAGCTGAAAATATTGATATTCTCGGCCTGCTTTATCTTAAACTTGTTTTTAGCTGAAAATATTGATATTCTCGGCCTGCTTTATCTTAAACTTGTTTTTAGCTGAAAATATTGATATTCTCGGCCTGCTTTATCTTAAACTTGTTTTTAGCTGAAAATATTGATATTCTCGGCCTGCTTTATCTTAAACTTGTTTTTAGCTGAAAATATTGATATTCTCGGCCTGCTTTATCTTAAACTTGTTTTTAGCTGAAAATATTGATATTCTCGGCCTGCTTTATCTTAAACTTGTTTTTAGCTGAAAATATTGATATTCTCGGCCTGCTTTATCTTAAACTTGTTTTTAGCTGAAAATATTGATATTCTCGGCCTGCTTTATCTTAAACTTGTTTTTAGCTGAAAATATTGATATTCTCGGCCTGCTTTATCTTAAACTTGTTTTTAGCTGAAAATATTGATATTCTCGGCCTGCTTTATCTTAAACTTGTTTTTAGCTGAAAATATTGATATTCTCGGCCTGCTTTATCTTAAACTTGTTTTTAGCTGAAAATATTGATATTCTCGGCCTGCTTTATCTTAAACTTGTTTTTAGCTGAAAATATTGATATTCTCGGCCTGCTTTATCTTAAACTTGTTTTTAGCTGAAAATATTGATATTCTCGGCCTGCTTTATCTTAAACTTGTTTTTAGCTGAAAATATTGATATTCTCGGCCTGCTTTATCTTAAACTTGTTTTTAGCTGAAAATATTGATATTCTCGGCCTGCTTTATCTTAAACTTGTTTTTAGCTGAAAATATTGATATTCTCGGCCTGCTTTATCTTAAACTTGTTTTTAGCTGAAAATATTGATATTCTCGGCCTGCTTTATCTTAAACTTGTTTTTAGCTGAAAATATTGATATTCTCGGCCTGCTTTATCTTAAACTTGTTTTTAGCTGAAAATATTGATATTCTCGGCCTGCTTTATCTTAAACTTGTTTTTAGCTGAAAATATTGATATTCTCGGCCTGCTTTATCTTAAACTTGTTTTTAGCTGAAAATATTGATATTCTCGGCCTGCTTTATCTTAAACTTGTTTTTAGCTGAAAATATTGATATTCTCGGCCTGCTTTATCTTAAACTTGTTTTTAGCTGAAAATATTGATATTCTCGGCCTGCTTTATCTTAAACTTGTTTTTAGCTGAAAATATTGATATTCTCGGCCTGCTTTATCTTAAACTTGTTTTTAGCTGAAAATATTGATATTCTCGGCCTGCTTTATCTTAAACTTGTTTTTAGCTGAAAATATTGATATTCTCGGCCTGCTTTATCTTAAACTTGTTTTTAGCTGAAAATATTGATATTCTCGGCCTGCTTTATCTTAAACTTGTTTTTAGCTGAAAATATTGATATTCTCGGCCTGCTTTATCTTAAACTTGTTTTTAGCTGAAAATATTGATATTCTCGGCCTGCTTTATCTTAAACTTGTTTTTAGCTGAAAATATTGATATTCTCGGCCTGCTTTATCTTAAACTTGTTTTTAGCTGAAAATATTGATATTCTCGGCCTGCTTTATCTTAAACTTGTTTTTAGCTGAAAATATTGATATTCTCGGCCTGCTTTATCTTAAACTTGTTTTTAGCTGAAAATATTGATATTCTCGGCCTGCTTTATCTTAAACTTGTTTTTAGCTGAAAATATTGATATTCTCGGCCTGCTTTATCTTAAACTTGTTTTTAGCTGAAAATATTGATATTCTCGGCCTGCTTTATCTTAAACTTGTTTTTAGCTGAAAATATTGATATTCTCGGCCTGCTTTATCTTAAACTTGTTTTTAGCTGAAAATATTGATATTCTCGGCCTGCTTTATCTTAAACTTGTTTTTAGCTGAAAATATTGATATTCTCGGCCTGCTTTATCTTAAACTTGTTTTTAGCTGAAAATATTGATATTCTCGGCCTGCTTTATCTTAAACTTGTTTTTAGCTGAAAATATTGATATTCTCGGCCTGCTTTATCTTAAACTTGTTTTTAGCTGAAAATATTGATATTCTCGGCCTGCTTTATCTTAAACTTGTTTTTAGCTGAAAATATTGATATTCTCGGCCTGCTTTATCTTAAACTTGTTTTTAGCTGAAAATATTGATATTCTCGGCCTGCTTTATCTTAAACTTGTTTTTAGCTGAAAATATTGATATTCTCGGCCTGCTTTATCTTAAACTTGTTTTTAGCTGAAAATATTGATATTCTCGGCCTGCTTTATCTTAAACTTGTTTTTAGCTGAAAATATTGATATTCTCGGCCTGCTTTATCTTAAACTTGTTTTTAGCTGAAAATATTGATATTCTCGGCCTGCTTTATCTTAAACTTGTTTTTAGCTGAAAATATTGATATTCTCGGCCTGCTTTATCTTAAACTTGTTTTTAGCTGAAAATATTGATATTCTCGGCCTGCTTTATCTTAAACTTGTTTTTAGCTGAAAATATTGATATTCTCGGCCTGCTTTATCTTAAACTTGTTTTTAGCTGAAAATATTGATATTCTCGGCCTGCTTTATCTTAAACTTGTTTTTAGCTGAAAATATTGATATTCTCGGCCTGCTTTATCTTAAACTTGTTTTTAGCTGAAAATATTGATATTCTCGGCCTGCTTTATCTTAAACTTGTTTTTAGCTGAAAATATTGATATTCTCGGCCTGCTTTATCTTAAACTTGTTTTTAGCTGAAAATATTGATATTCTCGGCCTGCTTTATCTTAAACTTGTTTTTAGCTGAAAATATTGATATTCTCGGCCTGCTTTATCTTAAACTTGTTTTTAGCTGAAAATATTGATATTCTCGGCCTGCTTTATCTTAAACTTGTTTTTAGCTGAAAATATTGATATTCTCGGCCTGCTTTATCTTAAACTTGTTTTTAGCTGAAAATATTGATATTCTCGGCCTGCTTTATCTTAAACTTGTTTTTAGCTGAAAATATTGATATTCTCGGCCTGCTTTATCTTAAACTTGTTTTTAGCTGAAAATATTGATATTCTCGGCCTGCTTTATCTTAAACTTGTTTTTAGCTGAAAATATTGATATTCTCGGCCTGCTTTATCTTAAACTTGTTTTTAGCTGAAAATATTGATATTCTCGGCCTGCTTTATCTTAAACTTGTTTTTAGCTGAAAATATTGATATTCTCGGCCTGCTTTATCTTAAACTTGTTTTTAGCTGAAAATATTGATATTCTCGGCCTGCTTTATCTTAAACTTGTTTTTAGCTGAAAATATTGATATTCTCGGCCTGCTTTATCTTAAACTTGTTTTTAGCTGAAAATATTGATATTCTCGGCCTGCTTTATCTTAAACTTGTTTTTAGCTGAAAATATTGATATTCTCGGCCTGCTTTATCTTAAACTTGTTTTTAGCTGAAAATATTGATATTCTCGGCCTGCTTTATCTTAAACTTGTTTTTAGCTGAAAATATTGATATTCTCGGCCTGCTTTATCTTAAACTTGTTTTTAGCTGAAAATATTGATATTCTCGGCCTGCTTTATCTTAAACTTGTTTTTAGCTGAAAATATTGATATTCTCGGCCTGCTTTATCTTAAACTTGTTTTTAGCTGAAAATATTGATATTCTCGGCCTGCTTTATCTTAAACTTGTTTTTAGCTGAAAATATTGATATTCTCGGCCTGCTTTATCTTAAACTTGTTTTTAGCTGAAAATATTGATATTCTCGGCCTGCTTTATCTTAAACTTGTTTTTAGCTGAAAATATTGATATTCTCGGCCTGCTTTATCTTAAACTTGTTTTTAGCTGAAAATATTGATATTCTCGGCCTGCTTTATCTTAAACTTGTTTTTAGCTGAAAATATTGATATTCTCGGCCTGCTTTATCTTAAACTTGTTTTTAGCTGAAAATATTGATATTCTCGGCCTGCTTTATCTTAAACTTGTTTTTAGCTGAAAATATTGATATTCTCGGCCTGCTTTATCTTAAACTTGTTTTTAGCTGAAAATATTGATATTCTCGGCCTGCTTTATCTTAAACTTGTTTTTAGCTGAAAATATTGATATTCTCGGCCTGCTTTATCTTAAACTTGTTTTTAGCTGAAAATATTGATATTCTCGGCCTGCTTTATCTTAAACTTGTTTTTAGCTGAAAATATTGATATTCTCGGCCTGCTTTATCTTAAACTTGTTTTTAGCTGAAAATATTGATATTCTCGGCCTGCTTTATCTTAAACTTGTTTTTAGCTGAAAATATTGATATTCTCGGCCTGCTTTATCTTAAACTTGTTTTTAGCTGAAAATATTGATATTCTCGGCCTGCTTTATCTTAAACTTGTTTTTAGCTGAAAATATTGATATTCTCGGCCTGCTTTATCTTAAACTTGTTTTTAGCTGAAAATATTGATATTCTCGGCCTGCTTTATCTTAAACTTGTTTTTAGCTGAAAATATTGATATTCTCGGCCTGCTTTATCTTAAACTTGTTTTTAGCTGAAAATATTGATATTCTCGGCCTGCTTTATCTTAAACTTGTTTTTAGCTGAAAATATTGATATTCTCGGCCTGCTTTATCTTAAACTTGTTTTTAGCTGAAAATATTGATATTCTCGGCCTGCTTTATCTTAAACTTGTTTTTAGCTGAAAATATTGATATTCTCGGCCTGCTTTATCTTAAACTTGTTTTTAGCTGAAAATATTGATATTCTCGGCCTGCTTTATCTTAAACTTGTTTTTAGCTGAAAATATTGATATTCTCGGCCTGCTTCATCATAAACTTATTTTTAGCTGAAAATATTGATATTCTCGGCCTGCTTTATCTTAAACTTTTTCCGAACTGAAGTTATTGAAAAATCTTTGCCTGCTTCATGAAACACTTTCTCTTTATAGAAAATATTGACTTTAATATTGACTTAATGGTGAAAATTAAATGAACACCAACACAATTATAAGTGCAAATCACATACATTTTGTACCAACACAATAATATGTACATAGCTTCTAGCTTTTGAGATTTTATTTCCATTGGTTAAAAATAAAAAAGTCAGATTAAATCATACGAGCTCTAATATTTTCATAGTCTTGAAGTCTGCTGTTTGGCATAGTTCCTAGTCTTGAAGTCGTCTGTTTGGCATAGTTCCTAGTCTTGAAGTCTGCTGTTTGGCATAGTTCCTTTTAGTATTTATGTTTGCTACATTTTATTTTAGATTAGACAGTTTTCCCATAGTTGTTAGCTTGATCACTTTTTTGTCAGCATTTTGTGCATTGTGATATGTAATTGTGTTAACAACATGTTTTATAACAATTTCTTAAATGGCCATTTATTGTCTAATATTTAAAGATTTGCATATTTAAAGATGCGACATCAATACTGTTAATCGTTACTTTCATTTTTATTTGACAGAAATCATTTAGTAACCTGCTATTGAAAATAAAGGTATAAGACTGAAATCTGATACTGTGCATATAGTATGATACTAATACTTATATATCTTCTTGCCATGTAAATCTGGAAACTGAATATTTGAGCAGCGCCCTGGGAAAACAGGACTTAACCCTTTGCATGCTGGGAAATTTGTCGTCTGCTAAAATGTTGTCTGCTGAATTTCTAAAATCATCATTTTCTTCACTTTTTTTCAAAGACCACTATCAGAATAGCAAACAGTTTAGATCCTGATGAGACGCCACGTTCTGTGGCGTCTCATCTGGATCCAAACTGTTTGCAAAGGCCTTTAAAATTTGGTTCCAGCGCTCAAAGGGTTAATGCATGTGCAGTCCGCACAGGCTTATCATTGAGGACACTTTCGCTTTTATGGATTTTTTTGTTAAAAAATATCTTATCTTAACAAAAATCTAGTTTAGGCGGAAATGTTGTCCCTGATAAGCCTGTGCGTATATCACAGGCTAATCTGAGATGACACTTTTCACTCATGCCTTAAGCCCCGTTTTCCAAGGGCGTGGGTTATTTATTTAAGTTTAACACCGCTGTGTTGGGGCAAGTAGGTCTATTATTGTGAAATCAAAACTCAGATTTATAAATTAATTTAGATCAGTGAATGTCACAAATGTTTAAAATAATCTGCTTGATACTTATGTTAAAAAAAAAATGTTGACACTAAAAAATAAGTCAGTACACTTTATTTGGAATGGTCTCAATAAAACAGACAGCGTTTTTAGATGTAACGAGAAGTATATTGTAGGTTGTATAACAAACATTAATTTCTATTCATCATCCTACGGCTGAAGTTATCTGGTATTTTCCTGCATATTTCATGATTTTTTTAATCTTNATGGTTCAGGCACATTTACTTGATGACTGATGGTTCGGGCACATTTACTTGACAACTGATGGTTCAGGCACATTTACTTGACGACTGATGGTTCAGGCACAGTGACTTGATGACTCATAGTTCAGGCACAGTGACTTGATGACTGATGGTTCAGGCACATTTACTTGATGACTGATGGTTCAGGCACATTTGCTCTACTCTGACATTTGGCAATATTATGATATGTAAAAAAACAACCATAGTGGAGTTAAAGTCTTAATAGTACTTTAAAATAAGCATTACCAATACATAAAATAATTATATTAATTGTAGTAGTTTATGTTCATGAGAGGAGCTATGTAGATGGAAATGTATTACACTAGAAATACTGTTAATCATGAAATATGTTCTTGTGATTTGCAGGGTCGGGCAGGAACATGTCCGCCCATGAGAGAGGGCAAGCACCTGTCAGCCAAGCAGAAGCTGCCCTCGGACAGTGACATAGAGAACTACGCACAGCAGCACCTCAACAAACACAAGAAAGGAATCTTTGGGAAGAACGTGCCCCTCACTAATATGCTCAAATGGTCCAAGGTGAGATGTAATGTTGTACTCATGATGAGACGAGATGGTGTGTTCATGATGATGACTCACTGTATAACTTTAATTCATTTGTATGGGGGTAGACAGAGTCACCCTGTTGGCTTGTGCGATTGGTCTGTGTGTTTTTTTGCAAAGTATTTCTCAGTTTTGATCCTATTTACATGTAAATTTATAGATATGTTGTTTGTACTATTTAGAAGTTCAATACATAATTGTTGTTGATGTCGCTATATTCTTATTCACTCAACATATATCTCTACCTCAGGACCCGATCACGAAGCCTATGCTGCGGACCAACGACAAGAACACCAAGAAGGAGGCCGTGGAGGTGTTCAAGCTGATACAGATGTACATGGGGGACCGCAAGACGAGGCTGGGCCAGTCCCAGCTCGCCCTCGACATCACCACCAAGGGCTGGACCGTCGGGCCTGACCTCCGGGATGAGATCTGCATACAGATCTGCCGACAGACGACTGAGAACAAGAAAGAGTAGGTGAAACTTTATAGTCGTAGTATTTATGTCTCCGGCATCTACTGGTGCTGTGAGGCATATAGGGAACTACCTGTCCTTTTTCCTGTCCGTCTGTCAGAGGTTGGGCCTAATTGCCAAGTGTAATGTCAATTATGTTGTCTACAAAGCTTTAATACGTGCATAAATGTTCCCTCTGAGCACTCTCAATACAACTAAATCATCTGACCTCAGTTCAGGTACAATTTTCTATAAGAAATAAATGTTTTTTAGTTACAAAAGGAAATAAAAATAAAGTTTTAAGCCAATTGTTACTTGTTTAAAATATTTTATGTAAAATAATTTAACATGCAAAAGCTTGAGACTTCATGAAGATAAGGAATTTATTTTTGGGCCTTTTGTGAATGTTTTGATCATAAACTTTCTGTTCTGGTTCTTTCAGGGACAGTCTACAGAGAGGCTGGGAGTTGCTGGCCATTATTCTCAACTTCTTCCCTCCCACCATAAAGTTCTACAACTATCTCGACGGCTACATATCTCGTCACATTGACCCCAAATATGACCTCGAAAATGTGAGTGAGCGCTTCTGTGTAAAATGTAAATGTGGATTATTTGATATTGAACATAGGATGCCGAATAATTGTCGGGAATTTATAGAAAAGTCTTGACAGGTTTCATAAATATGCCTGCGCAATAGGAGATCAAATATATTTGATGAGACAGCATCAGGTTTTAGTTCTGAATCATATGTCATAAACTCAGTTTTTGCTCTTTTCTCTGATTCCGTTAAAGAATTGAAAAAATTGTGGGTGTTGTATCATATAATGTAATTAAGACTAGATGTAAACTTTTTTTAAATAATTTATTTTGGTATATTTTGTTAATGTTTATTGCTTTCATAGCTTAATTTGCTATATATTAAGTTGTTTCCAATAAAGAATCATATATTTCCACATGCATTGTGAAAATATTTAACATTCCAAGGTGATTATATGTCAGCCAGCATTAGTATACATATTTTGATTATAAATGTACATTTTACATTTCCATATCAACAAACGTTTTCATTGTGAATTCATGAACAACATTGACCATTTTGAGCGACTGAATAATAGAAAGGAATAGAAAGTCACTGAAATACGTAATAATTATGGAAGAAGTTCATGCTGTAATGTTTTCTCCTTGATCTTGAACATTTCACTGTACATTGACAGTCGACGTAGTAGGTTACACATCACTTACTTTTTTGTGAGAAAAATTGTTTTTTTGTATGCCCCCGGTAGGGTGTCATATAGTGATCCCACTGTCCGTCTGTCCGTCCGTCTGAAATTCCGTCACACTTTGCGTTTAGGTTTTGCGTTTAGGTTTCGAAAAATATGGAAAAAGGGGGCATATGTCATCCTATGGTGAGACACCTTGTTTGCTTAAATGTTATTCATATATTTTATTTCTCTATATATGTGACTGTAAATGTGTTGTAAATTTATCTGTTTATCGGTATTAGTGATCTATTTTACAGTTTTACACATACTCTAATAATAGGCGTTGTGTTGTTTTTTTCTGTATTATACAATTTTATACATACTCTGAATCTTTGCGTTGTGTTGTTTTTGCTGAACAGTTTAGCCTGGCTCGCTGGTGTAAAACACATGGCATCCGGTATACGGACATCATTGATGACGAGCATTACAACCATGTAAGACCAGCTAGCCACCCAACCTCTCTGTCTCATTGCTTGCCTACAGTTGCATGCTAGATTTGCATTTCTGTATTGAAAATATTTGAGCCTCGCTCTGTAAAAAGAGGGTTTAATGCATTTGCGTAAAGTGTCATCCCAGATTAGCCTGTGCAGTCCAAAGGCTAATCAGGGACGACACTTTCCGCTTTTATGATATTTTTTGTTTTAAGAAAGTCTCTTCTTGACGAAAATCAAATTAAGGCAGAAAGTATCGTCCCTGATTAGCTTGTGCGGACTGCACAGCCTAATCTTGGACGACACTTAATGTATATGCATTAAACCCCCTTTTCACAAAGCGAGGCTCATTTTTATTCCTTTAATCAGGCTACAGGACTATGAAACTCATAGGCTCATTTTTATTCCTTTAATCAGGCTACAGGACTATGAAACTCATAGGCTCATTTTTATTCCTTTAATCAGGCTACAGGACTATGAAACTCATAGGCTCATTTTTATTCCTTTAATCAGGCTACAGGACTATGAAACTCATAGGCTCATTTTTATTCCTTTAATCAGGCTACAGGACTATGAAACTCATAGGCTCATTTTTATTCCTTTAATCAGGCTACAGGACTATGAAACTCATAGGCTCATTTTTATTCCTTTAATCAGGCTACAGGACTATGAAACTCATAGGCTCATTTTTATTCCTTTAATCAGGCTACAGGACTATGAAACTCATAGGCTCATTTTTATTCCTTTAATCAGGCTACAGGACTATGAAACTCATAGGCTCATTTTTATTCCTTTAATCAGGCTACAGGACTATGAAACTCATAGGCTCATTTTTATTCCTTTAATCAGGCTACAGGACTATGAAACTCATAGGCTCATTTTTATTCCTTTAATCAGGCTACAGGACTATGAAACTCATAGGCTCATTTTTATTCCTTTAATCAGGCTACAGGACTATGAAACTCATAGGCTCATTTTTATTCCTTTAATCAGGCTACAGGACTATGAAACTCATAGGCTCATTTTTATTCCTTTAATCAGGCTACAGGACTATGAAACTCATAGGCTCATTTTTATTCCTTTAATCAGGCTACAGGACTATGAAACTCATAGGCTCATTTTTATTCCTTTAATCAGGCTACAGGACTATGAAACTCATAGGCTCATTTTTATTCCTTTAATCAGGCTACAGGACTATGAAACTCATAGGCTCATTTTTATTCCTTTAATCAGGCTACAGGACTATGAAACTCATAGGCTCATTTTTATTCCTTTAATCAGGCTACAGGACTATGAAACTCATAGGCTCATTTTTATTCCTTTAATCAGGCTACAGGACTATGAAACTCATAGGCTCATTTTTATTCCTTTAATCAGGCTACAGGACTATGAAACTCATAGGCTCATTTTTATTCCTTTAATCAGGCTACAGGACTATGAAACTCATAGGCTCATTTTTATTCCTTTAATCAGGCTACAGGACTATGAAACTCATAGGCTCATTTTTATTCCTTTAATCAGGCTACAGGACTATGAAACTCATAGGCTCATTTTTATTCCTTTAATCAGGCTACAGGACTATGAAACTCATAGGCTCATTTTTATTCCTTTAATCAGGCTACAGGACTATGAAACTCATAGGCTCATTTTTATTCCTTTAATCAGGCTACAGGACTATGAAACTCATAGGCTCATTTTTATTCCTTTAATCAGGCTACAGGACTATGAAACTCATAGGCTCATTTTTATTCCTTTAATCAGGCTACAGGACTATGAAACTCATAGGCTCATTTTTATTCCTTTAATCAGGCTACAGGACTATGAAACTCATAGGCTCATTTTTATTCCTTTAATCAGGCTACAGGACTATGAAACTCATAGGCTCATTTTTATTCCTTTAATCAGGCTACAGGACTATGAAACTCATAGGCTCATTTTTATTCCTTTAATCAGGCTACAGGACTATGAAACTCATAGGCTCATTTTTATTCCTTTAATCAGGCTACAGGACTATGAAACTCATAGGCTCATTTTTATTCCTTTAATCAGGCTACAGGACTATGAAACTCATAGGCTCATTTTTATTCCTTTAATCAGGCTACAGGACTATGAAACTCATAGGCTCATTTTTATTCCTTTAATCAGGCTACAGGACTATGAAACTCATAGGCTCATTTTTATTCCTTTAATCAGGCTACAGGACTATGAAACTCATAGGCTCATTTTTATTCCTTTAATCAGGCTACAGGACTATGAAACTCATAGGCTCATTTTTATTCCTTTAATCAGGCTACAGGACTATGAAACTCATAGGCTCATTTTTATTCCTTTAATCAGGCTACAGGACTATGAAACTCATAGGCTCATTTTTATTCCTTTAATCAGGCTACAGGACTATGAAACTCATAGGCTCATTTTTATTCCTTTAATCAGGCTACAGGACTATGAAACTCATAGGCTCATTTTTATTCCTTTAATCAGGCTACAGGACTATGAAACTCATAGGCTCATTTTTATTCCTTTAATCAGGCTACAGGACTATGAAACTCATAGGCTCATTTTTATTCCTTTAATCAGGCTACAGGACTATGAAACTCATAGGCTCATTTTTATTCCTTTAATCAGGCTACAGGACTATGAAACTCATAGGCTCATTTTTATTCCTTTAATCAGGCTACAGGACTATGAAACTCATAGGCTCATTTTTATTCCTTTAATCAGGCTACAGGACTATGAAACTCATAGGCTCATTTTTATTCCTTTAATCAGGCTACAGGACTATGAAACTCATAGGCTCATTTTTATTCCTTTAATCAGGCTACAGGACTATGAAACTCATAGGCTCATTTTTATTCCTTTAATCAGGCTACAGGACTATGAAACTCATAGGCTCATTTTTATTCCTTTAATCAGGCTACAGGACTATGAAACTCATAGGCTCATTTTTATTCCTTTAATCAGGCTACAGGACTATGAAACTCATAGGCTCATTTTTATTCCTTTAATCAGGCTACAGGACTATGAAACTCATAGGCTCATTTTTATTCCTTTAATCAGGCTACAGGACTATGAAACTCATAGGCTCATTTTTATTCCTTTAATCAGGCTACAGGACTATGAAACTCATAGGCTCATTTTTATTCCTTTAATCAGGCTACAGGACTATGAAACTCATAGGCTCATTTTTATTCCTTTAATCAGGCTACAGGACTATGAAACTCATAGGCTCATTTTTATTCCTTTAATCAGGCTACAGGACTATGAAACTCATAGGCTCATTTTTATTCCTTTAATCAGGCTACAGGACTATGAAACTCATAGGCTCATTTTTATTCCTTTAATCAGGCTACAGGACTATGAAACTCATAGGCTCATTTTTATTCCTTTAATCAGGCTACAGGACTATGAAACTCATAGGCTCATTTTTATTCCTTTAATCAGGCTACAGGACTATGAAACTCATAGGCTCATTTTTATTCCTTTAATCAGGCTACAGGACTATGAAACTCATAGGCTCATTTTTATTCCTTTAATCAGGCTACAGGACTATGAAACTCATAGGCTCATTTTTATTCCTTTAATCAGGCTACAGGACTATGAAACTCATAGGCTCATTTTTATTCCTTTAATCAGGCTACAGGACTATGAAACTCATAGGCTCATTTTTATTCCTTTAATCAGGCTACAGGACTATGAAACTCATAGGCTCATTTTTATTCCTTTAATCAGGCTACAGGACTATGAAACTCATAGGCTCATTTTTATTCCTTTAATCAGGCTACAGGACTATGAAACTCATAGGCTCATTTTTATTCCTTTAATCAGGCTACAGGACTATGAAACTCATAGGCTCATTTTTATTCCTTTAATCAGGCTACAGGACTATGAAACTCATAGGCTCATTTTTATTCCTTTAATCAGGCTACAGGACTATGAAACTCATAGGCTCATTTTTATTCCTTTAATCAGGCTACAGGACTATGAAACTCNGCTGGTAATGTTTTCTGAAGACTAAGTTTAGCAGACACATTTTAATGAACAAACAAATTGTTCTGTTTAGATGCAAGTAGAGTTGTTACTGTATTTTAAGCACTGAATGTTTTACTATTCTCACAATTGTTCTGATATTAGTTAATGAGTATTACTAACAGCTATCACTGTAAAATCATTCCAGATCTGTCTTTATGCAACTCAGTATATTTGTCTGTATTATTGGAACTTATATATGAAACATAAAGTAAACCATGCAAATAGAAAAGAGAAAATACAGCAGCAATTTATACCTTAAACAATTATTAACACTGTATTATATTTGTGTTATTTTCTGGCTATACTGTTTGCCTAATCAGTACTTTACCATGACTCTTTTAGTCAAAATGATTGTGCTTTTTATTAGCTCGGCTGTTTTCGAAGAAAACCCGAGGTATTGTCATAGCCAGCTCGTCCTTCAGCCGTCCTGCGTCCGCCGTCCGCGTCATCCCAAAACTTTAACATTGGCCATAACTTTTGCAATATTGAAGATAGCAACTTCATATTTGGCATGCATGTGTATCTCATGGAGCTGCACATTTTGAGTGGTGAAAGGTCAAGGTCATCCTTCAAGGTCAAAGGTCAAAAAAACATTTTGAGTGGTGAAAAGGTCAAGTTCAATGATGAACTTCAAGGTCAAAGGTAAAAAAAAATAAAATCCAAGCACCCACAGCCGAGCGTTGGCACCCGCTATGCGGTGCTCTTGTCATTTTTCTCTAATTTCAACCGTGTTCATGCATGCATGGACACTATATAATTGATTGTAGATTTTGTAATAAGTACATTAAAGCTTACAGTTTTGGAGTAAAATCAACTTAATTGCTGCATTTGTATATGCAGATGTCTTTTATACTTAAAGTTGGTCAATGTAAATAAATACAAGTAAAACTGCATATAAAGCATTGTTGTAAAAACACTGTTCATTCCCAGATGGATGTCTTATTCCAACTTCATATAATAGTGTGTTAATAAATAAAAAGATATTTATCAATCATCAACGCCGGGTTAGTTATGTAGTTATGACGGTAGGGATTAGATAAGAGCAGTGCTGAAAACCAGTCAAATCATGACATGGCGAATGAGGACATAGGTGTATAAGAGAAGTCCTTCTGTAATAATTATCAGATAAGTTTGCTTGTAATGAGAATAATGAAAGTGACTTCCCTTTGTTGATATGTTATGAGAGTGACTTCCCTTTGTTTATATATCATAAAGTGACTTCCCTTTGTTGATGTTTTATGAAAGTGACTTCCCTTTGTTGATATATTATCAAAGTGTCTCCCCTTTGTTGAAATATTATGAAAATGACTTCCCTTTAATGAGACTGACCAGATTGATCTCTCATGTTTGCCAGGTCCCTATCCACCACTTTGCGGAGCACTGTCACCGCCGTCTGCAGCGGGGAATGCTATCAGGGGCCAAACGAGGGGTCAGGAAACCCACCCTAGATGAAATAGACCAAGCAAAGGTAAGATAATTATGCATTTCAAAGTTTGGCCAAAAATGTATAATGAATCTACTTCTTTCTTACATAAATTCATCTATTGCCAATGTATGTGTGGCAGAAAATGTATAATCCAAACTTTACCATCTTGTAGAATTTGCATCTGTGCCAGTCAATGTTTCGAAGAAAATATAAGATCTATCGCTACTTTCTTGTAGAAGTCCATCTACTGCCCGTCCATGTTTGGCAGCACCCTGGAGGACGTAATGAAGATGCAGAGGGACCACTACCCAGAGAGACGGTTACCATGGATACAGACGACACTCTCTGAGTGGGTACTCAGGCTCAACGGAGCACAGACCGAGGGAATCTTCAGGTAATTGAGGAACACAACATTAAGATAATATGAGCCTGGCTCTGAGGCTGAAGGCATGTGCCGAAAGTGTCATCCCAGATTTGCACAGGCTAATCAGGGATGACATTTTCGGGCTAAACTAGATAACGATAAGAAGAGACTTCCTTTTAAAGAAAAATACAATTAAAACGGAAAGTGTAGTTGCATGTGTAGGTGGCATAGTTAAAAATAGATTTAAAAAAGAAAACTTTGAAAGTCTTTTTCGAAACCCCATGGGTCGGGCTTTCAATAATTGGCCTATGGGCCTCTTGTCATGCATGAATTGGAAAATTAATTAAACTGGTTATTTTGTGAGAAAAAGGCAAATTATAGTCCTTGCAAAATATATTTTTTAAAGTTTTGCATATTATGTATGTGCTGAGCCTAATAAAATGAAAATGTTGAAGCACACCCATCAAATGTGTATTTCTGCCTGTTTCCAGGGTGCCAGGCGACATAGACGAGGTTAACTCCCTCAAGATCCACTGTGACCAATGGAAGACACCGACTGAGTGCTCGGACCCCCACGTGCCCGCCTCGCTACTCAAGTTGTGGTACCGCGAGCTCGAGTCCCCCCTCATTCCAGACGAGTTCTACGGGGACTGTATAGAGAACTTTACCAACGCAGAGGCCGCTGTGTCCGTCGTTAACCGATTGCCAGAAATCAACAGACTGGTGCTGGCATACCTGATAAGATTTCTGCAGGTAATGTTATCTGATAGTCAGATTATAAAAAATAGGACTTTAATAATGCATGGGAAATCCGCACATGCTAATCAGGGACAACACTTCTTATATGGAATTGTTTGTTTAAAGGAAGTCTTTTCAAACGAAAATCCAGTCTAGACGAAAAGTGCCGTCCCTGATTAGCCTGTGCGGACTGCGGACTCTGGGACGACACTTTACGCATGTGCATTAAGCCCCATTTTCATAGAGCGTGGTTCAAATTCAAAATGATTATGCTAAGAAAAGAATGTTGAGACCGAAGAACCAGTTAACAGTATTTGGAAGCAATTGAATTTCTGTGAGGGCAACTGTTTGTGTTTTTAAGTACTTGCAAAAGTGATTTGGAAATTATATCTGCTTTCCGAAACAAAGTGTTATTCCTAGATCACATCTAGCTCATCAAGGTTTTGTTTCTACTTTTGTGTGTGTGTGTGAATTTGATGTAGCTTATGTTTTGCAAGTACAACTTTGCATGCTGAATCCTTCACACTAAACTGCATATTAAGAAATTAGGTTCATGCATACATTTGCATTAAAAAAGCTAAATAAGCATAAATTAAAACAAAAAAACTGCTAAATAATCATAAATTTAGATAGAAAAAAGGCTAAATAAGCATTTATTTGCAAAAATAATGCAAAATTAGCATACATTTATAAAACAAAGAGCTAAATAATCATAAATTTACAAAATATAATGCTGATAAGAGAAGCCACAAAAATCACATGGCGCTGTCATTCCTGCAGGTGTTTGCTGCTGGTGAGAACGCCCTGGTGACCAAGATGGACGTGAACAACCTGGCGATGGTGATGGCGCCCAACTGTCTGCGGTGCGAGTCCCACGAGCCCCAGGTGATATTTGAGAACACGCGTAAGGAGATGGGCTTCATACGCACCCTCATACAGAACCTCGACACCAGCTTCATGGAGGGCATAGAATGAAGAAGAACTCAGGGGTGGGGGAGGCTGAGGGGTGCAAGTGGCTGAGGTCTGGACACTTTGGCCATAAGACACAAAAGGGGGTGTAAATGTATTGGCTTGAAGGTCAAAGTGATGGCTGTCTGTGCATGCGTTTTAAGGGAAGCCAATAAGGGGGCAAAATGTGGGGGATGATTTTGGATGGAAATGTGTTTTGACTTTGGGCCAATGCAGATTTGTTTCAGTTTTTGCAGGTCGTGTGCACTTGAGCAACAGCTTCGTTAATGTGTGGTTAAATAAGTGGGTGTAAAAACTGGTGGATTGGATCTTTTGAGGGTCAAAGTAGCTGTGTATGAAATTTCCAAATAGGTTACTAAGTGTTTGAATTGCAGTGATATGATCATAACGCTTCCTCCTTTCGGCTGAATTCATCATATTGAATGAAGAGATTGATTTGTTATGTTGACGTGATGTTTATTCATTGGGTCATAAAGGAAAGGAGGGGTGTTTATGAATTTCGTTAGGAGGAGGGGTAGTTGTCTCCCACACATGGTTCTAAATGGCAGACTTATCCCTTGTCAAAAGCTGGGTTAAGTTAAGAAGTTTTTAAAGAAGTTATGAGCTCTTAAATTGCCAGGGAAAAAGTAAGAAAACAATTTTCAGTTTTGGGCTCAATTTTGGAAGTTACCTGCCTTTATGACAAATTTGCTTGCTTCAGTATTCTATGTATAAAACATTTGCTGGTTTTTCTCCAGGATTTTGAAATGTCTATTTGAGCTAGGCTGACATCCTCTGTTTTAAGTGTCATAGTCACAATTCTATAAAATGGCAATTTACTTTAATGTGATAGTAGTAGTTTAAATTGTGGTCATGGTGCAAGGATTTATATGAAGTGAATTATGCTATATGCTTTATCACAGTTTGTTAATTTTTGGTAATTTTGTACTTTTTTCTTTGTAAATTTTTCCACAGGTTATTTATTTGAAGAAACCTTAAATTATAATACTGTTAAGGTTTTCTATATTGAAATCAAATCTGTTTAGTAGAGTTCCAGTATTATTGATATCTTTTAACAATTTTGAAAATCAATCTGTAGATGGATGATTTAGAAAAGCATAACAGAAAGTTAAAACATCAGGAGGGGTTTTCAATGGTAGAGTTTGACAATGTTGTATCTACTTAACATTTACATTTGAGATAAAATAGTATTGGTAAACTAGCTAACCCAGAAAAAAGTGTGTCTAGATTAACTGACCACATTGATGTGACTGAAGTACTGTTGAAACGGCACAAACATAACAAACAAGTGTGATGCTTAAATAATATTTAATTGTGTGAATTCAATTAAATCGCTTATTTTATGGAATATACTTGTATCAATATAAAATGTCTTATTATTGAAATCTCATGATCATTTTATTCATACAATAATATTATTGTTTGCATTGACTCGTTCTATATTGGCTCGTGTCTCAATCTAAGTGGATATTGTTCTCACCATCTTTCATACGCTTTTTGACTGCTTTCAAACATATTTTGTGATGAAAGTGTTCAATAATCGTTCCTTCATGTATTTTATGATGCCATTTTCAGACTAACAATTTAAACTGTCAAGTGACAGGGCCCTCAATCTGTCAAATCTGAGGCCGAAATTCGGCCTCATTCCCCCCCCTGAAAAGTATACTTTTTTCCCCTTTTTGGGGGAAAAATTCCCCCTAAAAAAAAAAAAAAAAAACAAATTTTTTTTTTTTTTTTTTATAGATAGATGTGTCTCATGATTATTATATCTCAATTCTATTTTAATTTAATCTTGTCAAACATACTAAATTATGAAAAAAGCAATGAATATAGTGCAAACATGTACAAATGTTATAATTAGAGAGTAAGTAAAAAATCCCCCCAAAAGGGAAACGCCGCAAAAATTCCCCCTGCTATGGGTAGCGACCCGCTTCCCCTAAAATGGATTGAGGGCCCTGATGNATGCTTATTTTAGAAATTCAGCAGACGACATTTTAGCAGACGACAAATTTCCCAGCATGCAAAGGGTTAATTATTACTAGAAAAGTTGCAGTCAGTACAATATAACTGCAGTGCCCCAGCTATGCCTAAACCTACATTGCAAATACACCACAGGAAAAATATGACCACATGCGCTTAACCATTTACATCTTAAAAACGCATTTTGAAGCATTTGTAGTCCCTTAGAAAATCTTATCTTAACCCTTTGCATGCTGGGAAATTTGTCGTCTGCTAAAATGTCGTCTGCTGAATTTCTAAAATTAGCATTTTCTTCGATTTTTTTTCTAAGACCACTATCAGAATAGCAAACAGTTTGGATCCTGATGAGACGCCACGTTCTGTGGCGTCTCATCTGGATCCAAACTGTTTGCAAAGGCCTTCAAAATCCGGTTCCAGCGCTCAAAGGGTTAAACACAGTCCTGAAACTTGTTGACTCATTTATGAACACATACATACAGATCTGAATTTCTGAAAATCTCAACAAATTCTTGTTTTGTTTATATGATCAACTTGCATATAGATAATGGGGATCGTACATGGTGTACCTTGTTGCTGAAAATCTACAGAATAGGATCTTCAACATTCAAAAGTAATTTGATCATTTTTAATGGGATTGAAATATTCAAAATTATTTCTCGAAATGAGCTAATTACCGGTATATATTTTTTAATCAAAACATTTGTACCTGTGCTTTGTTAAAAATTGCCTTTTGAAGATTTGTTTGTGATTTTTATAAACATTTCAAAGGTGGATGTTGTTAAACTGAAATTGTTTTTGTAGCCAGTAATTTATGTTGTCACTTGTTATTGTTGCCATTTGACTATTTATTGTAACTGCCATGATGTAACAATGCTGTAAATTGTGGTGTGTTCTGAGAAAACTGGGTAAAATGCTTGTGCGTAAAGTGTCATCCCAGATTAGCCTGTGCAGTCCGCACAGGCTAATCCGGGACGACACTTTCCGCCTAAACTAGATTTTCGCTAAGAAGAGACATCATTTAAACCAAAAATTCCATAAAAGCGGAAATTGTCGTCCCTGATTAGCCTGTGCGGACTGCACAGGCTAATCTGGGATGACAATTTACGCACCAGCATTTTGCCCAGTTTTCTCAGAACACCACACAAATAATGGTGCTTTGACTGAACTCTTTCCCTCAGTGAAGCAAAAGCATCTGACTGGATTCTGGATTATTTACATGTCATGGTTTTCACATGATGTGAGGAAAATTATGGAGCAATTGATACGGATAAGAGGCATTTGTCATTAATATCAATTGTAGTTTGAAACATGAATTTTCATCCCAAAATAAACAGCTGAATTAATTACAGTTACAGTTGACATTTTTTTCACTTACCATTTCATCCAGTTTCATTATAACAGAACTTGATATAGTCAACATAAAGCCCCTTTTTCCATTGCATGTATTGTTATTCAGCCATTTCTTGTAAATTGATATATTTCTCTTGATGTTATATTGCATACATTTACCTCAGGCTTGTTGCGAATTCGCTTGTAACTGACCGATGTTTAACAAAACTTCATTGCATGTAAATACATTGAATTTCTTGTCATTCTGTTGGGCAGATCTCAAGCCTGGTATAAAGCTGTACCGTCTAGTGTGTGGCTTAATTATCTTTGTGACCTGCTATTCAGCTCACCTGAGCACATGCTCATGACGAGCTTTTGTGATCGCTTTCGTACGTCATCTGTCGTGCATCACAGCTGAGTGTGAAATTGGGTCGCTTGGGGTCAGATATAATGTGACTCGGTCAATTTAAAGAAAAAACTTGTGGACAATCTAGAGGGACATTTATTCCCCAATCTTCATAAAACTTGGTCAGAACATAAGTCCCAATCATATCTTGTGCTACTTAGAAACTGTGTCACTTGGGCAAAAGCAAAGTTACAATTTGAAGTAAAGAAACAGCTTGTTAACACACTCATGGTCAGAAATTTGGTCAGAATAATTGTCTTAATAATGTTTCAGATGAGTTCAAAACTTGGTCATGTGGCATCAAAACTATGTCATAAGGTCAAATTAAAGACAAAGCTTGTGAACACTCAAGAATTCACGTTGTATGTGGAATCTGCATGAAACTTGCTCTGAACATTAGTTGTTATGATTTCTCAGACAAGTGAGATATGTGTCATGTTCTGAGAAAACTGGGCATAATGCTTGTGCGTAAATTGTCATCCCAGATTAGCCTGTGCAGTCTGCACAGGCTAATCAGGGATGACAATATCCGCTTTTATGGAATTTTTCGTTTAAATGATGTTTCTTATTGGCGAAAATCCAGTTTAGGCGGAAAGTGTCGTCCCTGATTAGCCTGTGCGGACTGCACAGGCTAATCTGGGATGACACTTTATGCACATGCATTTTGTCCAGTTTTCTCAGAACACGTCCATTGAAAAACATGGTCACCATAAAGTGGGCAATTTTCCTGTGTATGTGCTTAAAGTAAAGCCATGTGCACATTTGAAGTCACGTTTTTTACCCACGGGTCTTTAAACTTGGTCAGAACATTAAATTGTTGTATATACTAGTATCTGAGCTGAGTTAAAAAAAATATTTTTTAAAACATGGTTGCCTGGCCTTGGGGAAGTTTTCCTTATGAGTTTATTGTGAAACCTTGTGAACACTTCTTGCTCAGAACAGTAAAGGTCCTTTGGGTCTTAGGTGAGCGCCTTAGGGCCTTTTGCCCTCTTGTTGAAGAAAAATACTACAATTTGTTTTGCATATACAAACGCTTGTTATTGAATTGAGTTTTATTTTTGTGAATGTCTGTGAATGTTGTTTGGGTATATTTTCTGAGCTAAATGTCCACAATTATATATGATTATATATATTAATTCTGTAAATCTTTAGAATGATTTTTTTTATTTATAATGATAGTTTACATTATAGCCTGGTATTTTGTCTTTTTAAACACTGCGAAATGCTGCAATAAATTATTACAGTTTACTTAAATTGTTCTTGTTCTTCATAAATCATAACTCTTCAAGAAACTGTTGGGCCCAGTTGTTTAAACATTTAACCATGGTTTAATTGCAAATATTTATGCCCCTCTTTGAAGAAGAGGGGGTATACTGTTTTGTTGCTGGATGTCGGTGGGTCGGTCTATTGGTAGACCAATTCATTTCCGATCAATAACTTGTGCACGGATTGACCAATTGGCTTGATACTTCCCATGTGCATTGGCTTTTGCCAGTAAATGAACCCTATTGAAATTGGGGTCACTAGGTCAAGGACACTGTCACACTTAGAGTGAAAATTGTTTTTGATTAATAACTTGTGAACGAAGGGACCGATTGGCTTGATACTTCCCATGAGCATTTGCCTTGGAAAGAAGATGACCCCTATTTAAATTGGGGTCACTAGTTCAAAAGTCAAGGTCATTGTGACATTAAGTGTTAAATGAGATTCCATTTGATATGTCATCAAAGGATTGAGTGAACGCCCTACTACTTTGCAGATGCATCAACCTTGAACAGTAGATAAACCCTATTGAAATTTAGGTCAATGATCAAAGTCACTGACATTGAATGTGAAAAATATGATTGATAACTCGTGAGCAGATTGACCGATCTGCTCCATTTTTTGCAGATATATTGGCCTAGCACAATTTCCATAAATTACACTAATAAGATAAGATTAACTCTTATGGTCAGTTTTGTTGCAAAAAATCCTGAGTCAAGGACCTGATTTGGGGGGCATCTGTCATGCAAATAATAAATGTACGCCAGGGATATGTTTAGTTCACCTGTGCACAACATGGTGAGCTTTTGTCCACCATTGGTTGTGCGTCTTGTATCATCAACATTGACCTTGTGACCACACTAGGTATATCTATTTAAAGCGTAATTTTCACGAAACTTGGTCAGAACAAATGTCCCAATGATATCTTTGCCTAGTACGAAACTGGGTTGCATGGGGTAAATTATAGGTCACTAGGTAAAATATAGACATAGCATTTGAACACTAGAGATCACATTTATTGCCAAATCTGGTTGAAGCTTTGTAAGAACATTTGTCCCAATTATGTCTTGATCAAGTTCCAAACTTGGTCATATGCGATAAAATAAAGGTAAAATTAAATAAAAAGCTTGTGAATACTAGAGGCCATATTTACAGCCAAATCTTTATGAAACTTTGTCAGAACTTTTGTCCCAATGATATCTCGGTTGAGTTCCAAACTGGATCACTAGGGTTAAAAGACTCGATTACTAGGACAAATTGTAGAATTGAGTTTTAATCTGGGACATGGGCAGCCATAAACTGGGTCAAATTAAAGAAAAGCTTGTGAACATTCTAGATGCCACATATATTGTCAAATCTTCATGATACTTGGTCTGTTGCCACATATATTGTCAAATCTTCATGATACTTGGTCTGATGCCTCATATATTGTCAAATCTTCATGATACTTGGTGTGTTGCCTCATATATTGTCAAATCTTCATGACACTTGGTCTCTTGCCACATATATTGTCAAATCTTCATGATATTTGGTCTGTTGCCACATATATTGTCAAATCTGCATGATACTTGGTCTGAACATTTTTCCCAATATCTGGACCAAGTGCATAGCTGAGTTGTGGTTTCAAAAATACGTCACTAGGTCCAATTGAAGAAAAAGCTTGTGAATACTCTCGAGGCCACATTAATGGAACTTGGTCTGAATATTTTGTCTCATAATTTCTCTGCCAATTGAAGTATCATTCCTGCCCTTTAAAAACACGGGTGTCATTTGGGCAGGACAGTTGTCCTAATGAGGCTAAATTTATAAAATCATTTGAACACACAAGAAATCATATTGGTAAACAACTAAGAATATTAAAAAAAAAATGTGTGATATGATATCTGGGCCGAGTTTGAAAATGATTGTGGTTTAACTTTGAACTTTGAGTCAGTGAGAGTGACTCAGGACTTCTGAACAACTACTGAATGATCATTCAATGGATGTAAGAGATATGAAGCATATACAAAAAAGTAATGAAAACTTAACTATCGCCCTTCAAGTGCGACCTTACCTTGGGTCGAAATGACTGACTCATGCCATCTGCTCATTTTTTAATTACATTTACAGTGTTACAAAGTTTCACGAAAACATTTTAAAGGAGAAATTGAGGCAACACATCAATGGAGGCTCAAGCCTTTGACATTAAAGTATGAACTTGACCATAGGTTGGTTAACTGACTCTTTCCTCCTGCACATCCTAACAATGACCAAAACATAATAGCAAACTTTAAATGAAAATTCTTCAATTGGTATAGAAGATATGGAGCGGACATAAAGGCTCTAAATTTTGACCTTGAAGTATGGTTTAGACTCTAGGCCAGCGTGACTCGACTCATTTCTTCTGTACCATGAACTGAACATTTAATTAACCCTTTGAGCGCTGGAACCGGATTTTGAAGGCCTTTGCAAACAGTCTGGATCCAGATGAGACGCCACAAAATGTGGCGTCTCATCAGGATCCAAACTGTTTGCTATTCGGATAGTGGTCTGAGAAAAAAAATCAAAGAAAATGCTAATTTTACAAATTCAGCAGACGACATTTTAGCAGACGACAAATTTCCCAGCATGCAAAGGGTTAAAGTGTAATAAAATCCTTCAAAGGGTATAGGAGGTATGGAGCAGACATGACAGTGGAGGCTCAAACCAAAGTCCTTGAAGAAGGACCTTGACCTTACGACACCATGACTGACTCAAACCTTACACACATCTTCTGAATGCCCTCAATATTTGATGCAAGTTTCATGAAAATATTTTGAACTGCAGAAAGGGGATATATGGAGCATACAAAGCAGTGGGGGTTCAAACCTTTGACCTTGAAGTATGACATTGAATTTGGATCGACGTGACTGACTTATGCCTTCTGCATATTGTCTAAATAAACTCAACCTTTTTAGCTAAGTTTTATGAAAATCCTGCAAAGTGGATAGGATATATGGAGCGGACACGACAATGGAGGCTCAAGCCCTTGACCTCAAGATATGGATTGGAGTGGACACACAAGTGCTACGGACAGTCTGACTGACGTATAGACGGACCAAGTGCATTCTAAATATCCCACCTCATTTCCACGGGGGATTATAAAGTTGGTAATGTAAATATAATGGTGTTACGATATATTATGCAAAATAACGATACAGTTTTGACAAAAGCTGGTGATTCATATAAACCAGACAGTTCTAGTGTTCAATGAAGACAAAATATGTTCAATTAATAGGTTTATTGTTGAATGCTGTGTGCATATCAGTCTAATGTAAACAGTTTCCTACACATAAACTACCAGCAAGCATACTTGGATACATGAAAAACAACATGGGCCTTGCTCTAGGAAAACAGGGCTTAATGCATGTGCCTAAAGTGTCGTCCCAGATTAGCTTGTGCATTCGACAGTCTAATCAGGGACGATTCTCTCTGCTTTTATCTTGTTTTTCGTTTAAAGTAAGTCACTTCTTAGCAAAAATCAAGCAGGCTGCACAGGCTTATCTGAGACGACACTTAACGTACATGCATTTAGCCCAGTTTTCCCGGAACAAGGCTAAAATATAGCTAGCCAGATTACATCAATAGAAACATATTCAAAAATCAAATGAGTCTGAGAAATGGTAAAACTTAAATCTAACATAAACAATCAAACATTTCCATTGATATCTATAATAACTAGTAAAAGAAGTTAGTTTAATTAATAACACTTTTCTCTACAATGATGGTTTTGTGTACCATTAAAGAAAGTAAAATCAATTATTTTATATTACTGACTTGATTAAAGAACAATTTTATCTTGAAACAATAACTGATAAATATTATATAAAATAAAATAATAAATCATAAAAGCAACATAGAATGATAAGTTATGATCATGTTACAAACAGAACCTCCAATTCTAAGAAAAAAATATTTAAAAAAATAAAAACAAAATAAAAAAGTTAATTCCAAATACACAAGCAACAAATAAAATTTATATAGTTATTCCTACCTAAAACAAAAGATGCTATTAAAGGCATGAATAATTAACCAAAAAATGCACACAACTACTTCATCAATTACTTCAAATCGTGAATAAATACTAAGTAACAATGAAATGATATGTAAGCCATTAACAACCATATCACAGCATTATCTTTGATTCAAATTGTTCCAATAAAACAATATATCACAGAATATTAAAGTCATCTAACATGTGCAATATAGGAAATAAAAATGTAATAAAGAAAATAATACATGTATTTGACACAAGAAACAACACGGAATAATTCATATAAATAATGTATAAGTGTCATTCAAACAAAATAAATAAATAAAACAAATGCAGTGAAATTTAACATGTTCACTATAGTTACAGAAAAATTTAACAAAGATGCCTCAGTTGAATACATGTATCATTCATTTGTTAATAGAATATTTATCACACAAATATGTGTTAAATAATTAATTAATTAATTAATTAAGGAGACTGTTTCTGATTGATTTCATTTTCTTGCTTGACAGATTTTGTTTGCTCACCTTGAGTTTGTAATTTGTTAGTACAGACATAAATATGTTAACAATATCCAAATAATAACAGTTGTAAAAAATAAACATTTGGCAGTTAAAAAAGCATAACATAACATTCCTCCTCATATTTAATTACATATAGATAGTCTGTAATAAGCCCTAAACTAATATATACTGAGCATAAAATGTAAAAATCCAAGTTGAACTAATGTACCTAACCCATTTAATAACAAGCAAAACTAGTTTTCATATTTATAGAATATAATTGAATTTGAAGAATGTGACATATGTAAGTGTCAACATTTAAAGCAGAATATGTTATAAATTGAATTCAATCTATATTCATTTTTAAAACTTCACAATAATAATTGCTGTATCTTTTTTAAGTGTTTTTTCTTTATAAACTTTTGTTTGAAAAATTGTCCGGCCTCTTCAACCACAACAGATGACAAAAACAACCATGTGAACAACATTTGAACTTTCAGAATTGCCTTAACCTCTTAAAGAAATCATGGTGAAGGTCACAAAGAGACTGTCCACTTGTGTTGCAAACTAATTCGATGGAAAACACTATCGAAAATGTATAAAAAAAAAAATCATTGTTGAAACCATTTATCAAGTCGCTGCTATGGAAATTAAGTGATAAGTTGTTACTAAGGAAGCCAACTGCCGAGCTGTTAGCAAGGAAACTCACTGTTGAACTATTGTATTTCTATGGAAACCAGCTGTGGCTATGGAAACCAGCTGTGGCTATGGAAATCAGCTGTTCCGGCGTTGCTATGACTACCAGGTAGAGAACAGTGGAGGGCGAGGCATCGGAGGATTAAAATGCACATGATGTTGGGATTGAACCTGCTCAAGTCCAGTCTCAAAGCGTTTTCGGGGCGTCTGAAATGGGTTGGGCGGGACAGAGGTCATACCAGGCTCCTGAAAATAAAGGGAAAAGTTTCAATAAAACAAAAGGTGAAAGAAAATGAAATCTTCTAAACAAATAAGCAACAAAGTGACATAATTACGTCAGGAATGTTAATTTCAGTTAACGTTTATCGTCTAATATGATTGGGAAAGAATGGTATCAAACTGTTATCAAGGCTGTATAAACATGTGAAATAAAGTTCAAACAAAATTAACACAAATGCTGATACATTTTTATGTATTAACTGTGAGACAATGTAGAGGTATAAGAACGTGCTTCATACTGCCTGATTGCACTGGGAGCTGACGATGTCAAAGCGTAGTCCGTTTCTCTACGACGTTGGGTATATGTTTTACTACAAACATTGTGTCAATACACTATACTTAATCAGGCGTGTTTCATCTTTTCTGGTATTTATGGATTAGAGAACGGAACATCCAGTATTGGTAGGTACTTATTTTCAATAACAAACTAATTACAAGTGCGCGTAGTTACAACAGTTACATTGATTTTGAGCTAAAATCGAAATATATTGATTTGAGGGAATGCATAAGGTGGTTTTTCTGTTAAAATAGCCAATTAGAGTAACTTAACTTAAATGAAACTACATTTTACTTTGATATACTGTACATTTTACATTTTAAAGTACAAAACAGGTTACGTACATATATTTTAATCATTCAAATGCTTTGTTTGGAAGGAAATTATAAGTCGCTTTATGTATAGGTTTTGCACAGAGTATGTATTGGTTGTGCAACGAACTACAAAATATACTGTATAGGTTACTCAACGAAGTTTTGATAAATCAGCGGTATATTTCATGTTCAACCGCATAAATTCGTATTAAAACATATGCCCGACGTCGTAGAGAAACGGACTACGCTTTGACGTCGTCAGCCCCCAGTGGATTGTGCAAAACAACAAACAACCAATACAAATAGAATGTGTTTCATTAAGAGTTCATGAAAGTTTTCAGTGAAAGATTGTCAACAAGAGGCCCATGAGGGCCTGAATCGCTCTACTGGCTGGAATGTAAATGGAAAGGAAAGTCAACTCATCCTTGCCAAATGAATTATCAGATGGCTTATATTTTATTTAATTTATTTAATTTTAAATTAATAATTGCAACCAATTAAACAACCTACTTAAACACCTCGGACCAATACAAATTCAAGGGGAGATAATTCTGAACTTTTGACTCTGATGTTACCCATTTTCAATAGGATGCGAGTCCTCATTAATATAAAGACACTGAACAAGTTTGAAAAGAATCAGATGAAAACTGTGGAGTTTATCGCGTAAACAAGAAAAAGTCTTACGCACGCACGGACGCACGCACAGACGCACGCATGGACGGACGGTCTAATGTAACCCATTTTCAATAGGGTTCGAGTCCTCATTAATATAAAGACACTGAACAAGTTTGAAAAGAATCGGATGAAAACTGTGGAGTTTATCGCGTAAACAAGAAAAAGTCTAACGGACGTACG
>VMBQ01003208.1:41885-68547 GCA_007657795.1 Dreissena rostriformis
TACAATGAATTAGCTAGGACGACAAATAATGCATATTCCACTTTAACCCTTTGAGCGCTGGAACCGGATTTTGAAGGCCTTTGCAAACAGTTTGGATCCAGATGAGACGCCACAGAACGTGGCGTCTCATCAGGATCCAAACTGTTTGCTATTCTGATAGTATTCTTTGAAAAAAAATCGAAGAAAATGCTTATTTTAGAAATTTAGCAGACAACATTTTTGCAGACGACAAATTTCCCAGCATGCAAAGGGTAAAGTACATGCATTAAGCCTGGCTTTCCCAGAGACCGGCTCAATGGGGGTTGGGCATTTTTCCAAAATCACATCCCTGACTAATGCATATGACATTTCTGATTTATCACAGTCCTGTCCTAGGTTTTGGTACAACAAAAAGTTTCAAAACGAAGTAAAGGTAACACACATGAGAGGAAAAAGAGAGCAACGGTACTTGGGGATAATAGATTACAATACTAAGAGAACAATACTACAGGGATATTGAAAAAATTACACACAAAGAATACACAACCAGTACACAAAGGTATTTCTTGAAATTTCTTCAAAAGTTGTGGAGATTAGCATTTCAATTAATGGATGAATTTCTACTTTTGCTACATAATTTTTTTTTTGTCAATGGTTTTTAATAATTTCAACAATTTTCAATTATTTGAAAAAAAATGCAGAGACATTTAAATATATTCCATTTTAAACTTTATGTTATGTTAAATAAAATACATGCATAAATAATTAAAAATGTCACTGGCAGTAAAAACATTGTTTTGAAGACAACACATAAGTTCCTGATACAAACAATGAAGATCTTCAGTGAGAATTGACTGAAAACTGTGCATGTATCATAGTTATGATAAATGGAAAAAGAACATGAGATGATTATAATTAATAGATCAATGCTAAAAACTAAATATAGGTCAAGGGCCAAGAAAAGAATTAAGGTGACAAAGTGCCAAGGTGATTACACATAAGTGCTAAAGCCATTTGGAATGTTACACAGACAAGCAGGCGGAATAATATGAGAGGCAGGATAGAGGACATTGACTGTACAACACACCTATAACAGTTATGTAGAGAACCGTACAAAGGGCCTACTGTCACGAAACTGTGAGTACTCTTGCTGTTTAGGAGATAGAAACGGTGATGGCGGCCCATGCCGAATGACCCCGGCCTACAAAAACAACAAGAACATTGGAAACTCTTGAGTGTGCTACCTGAGACACCAGTAGGTTGATTGAAGTGCTTTGAGCCTTATTCTGGGAAAACTGGGCTTAATGCATGTGCGTAAAGTGCCGTCCCAGATTAGCCTGTGTGTACTAATCTGGGTCGATACTTTCCGTCTAAACAGGAGTTTCGCTAAGAAGAGACTTCCTTTAAATGAAAACTATTATTAACTCGGAAAGTGTTGTCCCTGATTAGCTTGTGGTGACTGCATATGCTAATCTTGGATGACACTTTACGCACACGCATTAAGTCCAGTTTTGTCTTGTTTGCTTAGTAGCAACACATTGTACCAGAGTTGCAGAGCAGCTTAAAGGATGATGCCTAACACCCTATATGTTACCAAGCACTTTCTGGGTTACTTTGTTTTTCAGCACTTTGTGTTTGATTTTGTTTTTTAAAGAAATAGACTTCACCTTCTACCTATTTGATTTCAGCTTTTTTAAAGTGTTAATAGTTTACACACAAATGTTAAATTCAAACTGAGTGTTATATTGTCAGTTGCAAAGAAAACATGACATTTACTTCAGTATACAATTGAATTAACTCATTCACTGCAATACAGTTAATTTGTAAACAAATCAAGAGAAATTTTTTAACAGTTATTTCGTTCATTATTACCAAATCAAACACATTGAGATCTGCCAAGTCAAGAAATGAGTAAAGGCAGCTGGGTTACACATTTAGAGGCATTTGTCAGATTTAACAATGACACAGACAGATATCTCAACACATTTTACGTGCATTATGGGACGTCGTTATGGTGCATTATGGGATGTCGTCAGTTAAATCCGGGGCGAGTTTGTGGAGGTTAGCAAATAAGACAGAAAGCTGTTCTGTCTTTCCTGTACAAGACAAAAAAAACAGAATTAAATGTGTTTGCAGAGGAATTAAATGTGTTCAAAGAGGAATACAATGTGTTCACAGAGGAATTAATGTTCACAGACAACTCCGCTGATTGCTTATGTAATAACAAGTTATACATGATTTAACTTAAGTGGAAATTGAAAATACAATGATGACAATAATTATTGATGTCAGACACATTTAAAACTTAAACATGTTCATAGAATTTTCATGAACGGAAAAGTCATACCAAGATTCAAGCCACGTTCTAGGAAAACTGGGCTTAATGCATGTGCGTGAAATGTTGTCTCAGATTAGCCTGTGCTGTCCACACAGACTAATCCAGACAACACTTTTCCACCTAAACTGGATTTTTGTTCAGAAGAGACTACCTTTAAACTAAATATTCAATAAACGCGGCAAGTGTCCCTTATTAGCCTGCGTGGACTGCAAAGGCTTATCTGGGATTACACTTTAAGCACTTGCAACATGCATTAAGCCCCTTTTTCCTAGAGCGTGACTTATTGTAATTAAAATGAACTATTATACAATATTTGAAAAAACATATGCTGAGAAGATCAGCTGTTAATTGATTCTAATTAATAGTATTAGTAATTTAAAAAAAATATTTCTGGTAATTAAAAGGGTCAAATCAGGAAATGTGCAAAGTGCTTCTCGCTTTTAACATTAAATAGTAAATAGAGACTATTAATTTAACTTAGACTATTAACTTGTTAGTTATGTAATTCACAACAAAGATATGTTATTTTACACTATTATATTATACAGAAATTTTCAAATTATTGTACTGTGATAATTTCACCGCACATCTCTTTCGTACCAAAACTATAGTGACATATCAGTAACACTTAAACAGCAAAAGTACTCAGTAGTTAGGAATTGATTACATGGAATGTTTTTGTCCCTCCTACAGTATTGTGTGAACACCAACACTGAAACCAGCAGAGATTAACTCTTTTTATAAAAAGCAACAAAAACTGCTTAAGAGCAATACAGTTAGCCCAAAATGGATGCAAACACCTTTTTTTTAATAAGACAGTTATTCAAACGACCAATTTTAACTTTAATTAAACATTTGATAATCACAAAATTGGTATGAAATACTTATATCTAACTTCCCTAAAAGGTAAATTAATTTAAATTGATTTAAAACTTATATTCATTAATTATTTTTCACCATCAGATTAAAACATTGCATTATGAAAAAGCATAACTGTGAATTTGAAAACTATTCAAATACATTTGTTAATACAATACAAAAAAATAACTAAATAAATTTGTTCTAATGTGAACACCATCAAAGAATGCATGCTAACATGAAATTTGGAAGAAGATTTACAACAATTTGCCATCACCTTATTGAAGTAGCTGTATGTACCCTTCCTAATAAAACATTCACACAGGTAAGTGCAGAACTATCACAAGTATTTGCTATACAAAATAAGTATTAATATTTCGAAACTCAATTTATAGGTAATTATGTCTTGTGTTGCCATCTCTTAATGCCCTTACATTGCTAACACATCACATATACTGACTGCATGCCAATTTTTTAACCCTTTGCATTCTGGGAAATTTATCATCTGCTAAAATGTCATCTGCTGAATTTCTTAGATCATCATTTTCTTCCCTTTTTTTCAAAGACCACTATCAGAATAGCAAACAGTTTGGATCCTGATGAGACGCCACGTTGTGTGGCGTCTCATCTGGATCCAAACTGTTTGCAAAGGCCTTTAAAATCCGGTTCCAGCGCTCAAAGGGTTAAAATTGTATTATGGAAGAAAAACTACTATGTGTATTATAAAGCTTTACAGTATGTAGTACAGTTTCATATTAAAACAGATGCATGACTCTGTTATTGTAAATTAAAATGTATGGATTTAAATTAAGAAACACTTAAAGTTACAGTGGTCTATTGATAACAAAGAATCGATGAAAACTATTGACTATAAATCTGCCAGTTAAGTTGAAGTCTATGTGTGTAAGTCTATGTGTGCAAGTCTATGTGTGTAAGTCTATGTGTGTAAGTCTATGTGTGCAANAAAAACATGGCTTCCAAGGGGCGGGGCATTTTTCCTTATATGGCTATATATGGCTATAGTAAAATCTTGTTAACACTCTATAGGCCACATTTACTGCCCGATCTTCATGAAACTTGGTCAGAAGATTCATCCTGATAATATCTTGGAAGAGTTAAAAAATGATGCCCGTTGGTTGAAAAACATGGCTGCCAGGGGGCGGGGCATTTTTCCTTATATGGCTGTAGTAAAACCTTGTTAACACTCTAGAGGCCACATTTATTTTCCGATCTTCATGAAACTTGGTCAGAAGATTTGTCCCAATGATATCTTGTTATCTCAGGGGCGGGGCATTTTTCCTTATATGGCTATATATATGGCTTCAGTAAAACCTTGTTAACAATCTAGAGGTCACATTTATTGTCCAATCTTCATGAAATTTGGTCAGAAGATTGGTCTCAATGATATCTTGGATGAGTTTGAAAATAATTATGTTTGCTTGAAAAACATGGCTTCCAAGGGGCGGGGCATTTTTCCTTATATGGCTATATATGGCTATAGTAAAATCTTGTTAACACTCTATAGGCCACATTTACTGCCCGATCTTCATGAAACTTGGTCAGAAGATTCATCCTGATAATATCTTGGAAGAGTTAAAAAATGATGCCCGTTGGTTGAAAAACATGGCTGCCAGGGGGCGGGGCATTTTTCCTTATATGGCTATAGTAAAACCTTGTTAACACTCTAGAGGCCACATTTATTTTCCGATCTTCATGAAACTTGGTCAGAAGATTTGTCCCAATAATATCTTGTTATCTCAGGTGAGCGACTTTGGGCCTTTCAGGCCCTCTTGTCTTCATTTTTATTTCAGGTTAAACATATCCATTGTTTTAAGTTATTACAAAGACATAAAATGTAGCTACAAAATGTTGAACACTTCTCACTTCTATAACAATTAAAACAACTTTACACATAATAAACACATTCATCAAAAACAATTTGGTCCACAAAAACTCATTAACATCAACCACATAGAAACTCATCATGATTCTAGTGTGGTTTAGCAGGCCATTCTTAGACTCAGCACTACTTACACTGCGGTTTGCAATGGCCCCACTGCCCCGTATAGTGCCCCCTCCCCCGGTAGACTTGAACTTCCTGAGCGGAGCACTGCCAGCACGGTTACCGGACCCACCGGCGTATGGCTGGCCTGAATACATTGGGTATAGTCAATAATGGGGGTCAGTTCTGTGATCATGTTTAATGAACAATAATTATATGAATAATTGTTGTACTTTGGTATGGTTATGAAATGGCTTTTGTTGGTTTGTCTTTATTTAGTCAAACACAAATAATCAATCTGTTTTATGTTTTTTTAATTCTCTTAAGGGGACACAGTCCATGAACTATTTGTTGAAAAATATCGCTAGTAGTAATGTTAAAATGGACAGTCTATAGATGAAGTTAAGGATTGCAATTTCTTTCATGAAGCATTTCTAGAATCCCAATAAAACAACATAAGTTGTTCATGGTTTGATTTGAAATCTGTAGGACATTTTAACCTTCCAGTTAGATATTGCACTTAGTACTAGAAAAACAACTTACTTAGAAAAGTTTTTCGATGGCTAACTAACCCCCATGAAAGGACTGAAATACTGCTGCGAATGGTAAAAAAAATCAAACAAACAAACTCAAATTTGAAATGACTGATATTTCATCACCTGATAGTGACAAGGTAATATCAGCCTATGAGCCTCTCTCTTAGAAAACTGGGCTTAACCCTTTGAGCGCTGGAACCGGATTTTGAAGGCCTTTGCAAACAGTTTGGATCCAGATGAGACGCCACAGAACGTGGCGTCTCATCAGGATCCAAACTGTTTGCTATTCTGATAGTATTCTTTGAAAAAAATCGAAGAAAATGCTAATTTTAGAAATTCAGCAGACGACATTTTAGCAGACGACAAATTACCCAGCATGCAAAGGGTTAATGCATGTGCATCGTGTCTTCCCAGATTAGCCTGTGAAGTCTACACAGGCTAATCAGGGAGACACTTTCAGCTTTCATGTAGGTCTCTTCTAGGCAAAAAACCAGGTAATGCGAAAATTGTCGTGCCAGATTATCATGTGCGGACTGCAAAGGCTAATCTGGGATGACACTTTATACACATGCATATTTCCCAGTTTTTCCAGAACGCAGCTCAGACTTGTAATATAGCTGATAAGCCCCTCTGGCTTCCAGAAGTCTTATCCTGCTCACTCACCAGCGATGGGGTCGGGCCGCGTGGTCTGTACCCGGGACTGTCGGTTCACGCTGCTGTTGTCGTTGCCGTACTGGAAGGGGCGGGGCTGACCAGTATGGGGGTGGGTCTCCGTGCCCGGGCTGTTCCCATGGGGGTGCTTCTGGGCCGTCAAGGAGGGTGGGGTCTGCTTCTCCCTACAATGTGTGCGTGTGTACGTCAATGCATATGAGGGCAGAGTATAAATGCAGACCATGGGAGCACTTTGTAGAGAATAATTTTCATTTTGAAGAAAATTTAAAAGAAATGTTTTATTTGTATGATCAATAAATAAATTTAATTAAGTTAAATATACCCTTGTAAAACAAAGTTTTGTCATTATTCTTTTCATTTTGCTGTATTCACGATGGTGCATATACATGTAGCTTTGTTTATCACATTAACCATGGTTCATATACATGTAGCTATGTTTATCACATTAACCATGGTTCGTATACATGTAGCTATGTTTATCACATTAACCATGGTGCATATACATGTAGCTATGTTTATCACATTAACCATGGTGCATATACATGTAGCTATGTTAATCACTATTCACCATGGTGCATATACATGTAGCTATGTTTATCACTATTCACCATGGTGCATATACATGTAGCTATGTTTATCACATTAACAATGGTGCATAAACATATAGCTATGTTTATCACACTTGCTGTATTCACCATGGTGCATATACATGTAGCTATGTTTATCACACAGGTTGCTGTATTCACCATGGTGCATATACATGTAGCTATGTTTATCACACTTGCTGAATTCACCATGGTTCATAAACATGTAGCTATGTTTATCACACTTGCTGTATTCACCATGGTTCATATACATGTAGCTATGTTTATCACACTTGCTGTATTCACCATGGTGCATATACATATAGCTATGTTTATCACACAGGTTGCTGTATTCACCATGGTGCATATACATGTAGCTATGTTTATCTCACAGGTTTGCTGTATTCACCATGGTGCATATACATGTAGCTATGTTTATCAAACAGGTTGCTGTATTCACCATGGTGCATATACATGTAGCTATGTTTATCACACAGGTTGCTGTATTCACCATGGTGCATATACATGTAGCTATGTTTATCACAGGTTGTTTTTACCACAATGCAGAACCAATGATAAGATAAAACACTTTTTTCTTGGAAAGATATTTTTGTCATGTAGACTTTCACACTTACACTTTCTATGATTTCTTGTTAAGATGCCAACATAGAAAACAATACAGAAGCAAATCTTGTCACATTAATTTTCTGGAACACACATTTCCCCAGAATTTAAACATATAGGCACAAATATTTTGATTGAATGTGAACACAGTAGTCAAGACACAATTACAACATCAAGAGTCTTTTTGGCTTATCTGTCAATTTTTATAACATTTTAGTAAGCATAGAAGAGGGGACATAATTGTAACATAGATCGGGCAGTATGCCGTGCTGTGGGCAGTGTTGTGTGCGGTCAACCGAGGGATTCCTACCTCCTTAGGTAGACTGCCTCCGGTTTTGGCTCGTTCAGGTTCACGTTCATCTCTGTCAGCACTTCCTGTCCGTTTTGGGTAGGGGCTGTCTCTAGAACTGAAGAATAGCAGACGGCATTTAAAAAATCAGCCGTAATAAAAGACTTCAATTAAATCAATCAAGAACTGTAGCTGATAAAGTTATAGCTAAAAATATCTCATAGCTAAGAAATATTTTTAACATTAAAAAATCAGCAAAAATAACCCACTCATCTATCAGCCGCAGAGGGAGATGTGAATCAATAACGAACTAAACAATATATTAATACAATGTATTTATTGATAAAGGCGCAAGGTTCTCTACATTTTTGAAGGGGGTGGAGAAGTTAGTGTCATTTAATAAGATTCCAGTAATTTTTGTTTACTAACAACTTCACAGTAGACATTTAATGCATCTTGAATCATCATTAAAAATTCCCGCACTACCAAAGAACTATGCAAACCCCGTTTACAGGCTATGGACCTGTTTTCAGGCAATCTACAAAGTATTCAAGGGAGCTTACTCTGTACTTCCTCCATGGGCGAGCCCTTCCCGCTGTCCTCGTACGGGTTCTTTGTAAACCTGTGAGCGGCAGTCATCCAGGCTACGGCCTGTACAAATACATACAAATTTTATTCAACGTTTGGTATCCCTACTGACTGGCACTGTAACTGGTAAGGGCTCCAAATTATTGGCCTAAACTACTATATATAGTAGACTGCTTTGTTTGTTGTGAAACAATAACAGCCTTCTTCATGTCTGCTGTTATATGACTTATAAATAAATATATATGACAGATTAAGCATTTCAGTATTCACTTGCATTAAACTATGAATACAAAACAGTATGAAACCAAAAAATAAACTTGTATTTCAAGAACCCGTATCATCAGTAATGCCTCACCAAGCTTTACAAGAACAAAATCAAGACTTGTACCTGTCCGTTGGGTTTACACAGGATGGTGGTACACTCGGGTCCGGTACCCCACTTGTGCTGTTCCCTCCACACAAAGTCCTTGGGAGGCTGGTGCTCCACAGGGTCCTGGGAACCAGACCACACAGTGATCGTAGACTCCTCCTGGAACTTGGTGCGTGGCGGGAACCGGAACACGGCTACGGGATGTCCACCAACGTTCTGCTGAATCATGTAGCCTCCAAACTCGATCTCCTGGGAAAGCGGGAATGGCAATCAAACATCAATACTTAAATATTATGTCATGTCTTATTATGCAGCTTGATATTCCTTTGTTTATGTTTACAGTGATCACTCATAGGATTGTTTTTTTTGTTCACTTTGAAAAAACATAATTAAAATATGCCAATATGGATATTATTTATCACATATACTGTGTTCTTTATAAACAACATTATTTTGCTCATTATAAACATCACTCAAATGATAATAATATGTCTGTACTTCTCGATTCAAAATTGCATATTATGCTTTCACATTTAAATATATCTGTAGCTCAAGCCAAAATTCAGTATGGTATATTTGATTTTCAATCCATGCTTAAAAGTTAACTTAATGTCTTTTACGTCATTCTTACAGTTTTACACTTCTTGGGTTATATATATTGACTACCAATGAGTTAACATTGAACAATTGGTGTTTTGAATTTTGCCAAAGTTAAAACTTTTATCAGGATTAGAACAGATTATAAAACACAGCCGTTGATGTCATTTATACACGATCATGAATAAACATGCAAATGGAACAACTAAACGAATCCAATTTTAACTTTTAGAGCAATTATCCTAAACATTCCAGTTAGCTTTAAATTTATTGATTCATACCTTTCCCACATAATCTTCTGTACCCAGGTAGGTTTGTTTAATTGATTGCAATATTTTAACTATTTATGCATAAGCAGTTCTCAAACAAAATGCTGGCAGTTGTGAAAGAACTAAACCATTGCAAAACTGTGTGCTAATACCATGGAATTAGTGGACAACTGGAGTTTCTAAGGACAAGTTTATACAGACCCCATACTACAGGTCAAACATGGCAGAGATTTGTGTGGAGAAAACATGGTTTATTTATACTGAGAGATCTTTCTGAAGTAAATATGTTCTTTATATGGAACCAAATTTTATTAGAAACACAAATGTGAAACAATTAATTAAGCCAAAGCGACTTGTACAATACATATTTTGTAAATACTAATCAAATATTGATGAAAGGATTTGTCTTGACGAAAAACAGAACAGACTTATTTGTTTGATAAATTTAATTAAAATAAATGCAAATTATTATATATGTACTTGATGTCACTATTTGTTTTCTTTATAACAAAAAATGAATCAAAAATTAGTTAATATAAATCCTGGGGGAGGGGTCAAAATAACATGCTCAATCACCTGACCCTATGTGAGTTGATTGACAGACTATGTGAGCCTCATACTGGGAAAACCGTGTCAAATGGATGTTCGGAAAGTATCGTCCCAGATTAGCCTGTGCAATCCGCACAGGCTAATCAGGGACAACACTTTCCGCTTTTATGGTATTTTTGTTTAAAGGTGGTCTCTTCTTAGCCGAAATCTAATTTAGGCGGAGAGTGTCGTCCCTGATTAGCCTGTGCAGACTGCACTGACCTATCTGGGACGACACTTTACGAAATTCATCAGTCCATTACCTGTCTTCCATCGTTGAAGAGCCGCACAAACTTCCCGTCCTGGTTAACCTCCAGTATCTTCACGTCGCCCGTTGCACTGCCGGCAAAACCCATAATCACGTGTTTGTACGTTATCCAACAATAACTAGGTTGCGTAAACAATTATGTCACACAGTGTCACTGCTTCCTACCAGTAACAATAGGAAATGTTACATTAAACAGGAATATGCAGATTTCAATATAATTTTTACACACAATTCTGTATGTCCAAATAAAAATGATTGACAATTCTTGTGTTGTTTTTATTTAATTGAATCAATGTTCTCATTCACTCTCTTCTTTTGTATAATATAAATTCTGGCTTTTCAATTTGATATTGTTATACTCTTTTTTTATTTGCAAGTTATTTCTGTATAAACTGTTTGTAGATTTTCAAAGGTACATGTATGATCAAAGCAGAGGCATTAGGCATTGAAACTTGAGCCCATATTCAAGATAAGAATCTACTGGCTTTAATCTCACATCAATCAAGATATATTGCTCTATAACAAGTACAGACTACGAGTCTTCAAGTAAGTCCTTATTTGGAGCAAAAGTTTATGTACCACTCTTATTTAAAAAATGAAACACAAAATATACTTTTACTTGGCAAATAGTAAAAGAAGCTGTCTTCAATATCTGCTGTTCAAATAATGATCGAACAGATTGGCAATACTGTTTTTATGTTGATAAAACAAGCACCAATCATAATCTGCAGCTGCAAACTACATTGTAGATCTAATATGTTTGCATATTTTGTGTAATTTAAATGTAAATTCTCTTAAACTATCCACTATATCCTTTACGCACACTTATCCACTGCTATACCAACACAATTAAAAAACAATCACTTTCACCAAACAAATGATCCGCGAGTTTACAAATCTGTGCAATAAAAGGTTGATTTAATATCATATTAAGTTTTAATTCTCTGTACATAATCTGGATAAAGCCTATTGAATGGCAGAGTTAAACAATAGTATCTAGGGTCTATTCAGTGCCCATTGATCCTGCAAACCTAGTAGATCCAGTGGCAAACAGGTAATCTACACAGACCAGATATGGAGGGCATGCCAAGTTTTAAAGGGGTTCTAGCTACAGTTTGTACTCAGGACAGAATTGAGAGACAATCTGAATATCTAGAGATCTAGAGATTAGAATTAGGTGGATCTGTTACTCAATCATGTTTGGGATGTTTTTTCAGCGCAGAAAATCATGGACTTATTCCACAATAATAATTATAAGAAGAAATTCCAAATAAAGAGCAATCTAAAGTCATCTAATCTAATCATTATTCTTAATAAATGTAACTTCTGTCTTTAAACAAGTTAGTCCACAATTAACTACAGAAAACAAAGTATTATTTTCTTATAAGATAATTGATACACGCTATCAATAAATATCTGCAACATAGCTGATCATTTGGAAAATTTAAAATCTGTAAGTCCAAACAAAACAATAACCGGGGAGGAGTTCACACTTTCCGTGGCAATCACACATCCATCCTTTGCNCCCCCCCCCCCAAGTGCTACATTAGGTCATAGGTATATGGGTCATTGCGCTCACAATTATTAATAAAGGCAACCAGCTTCATTGAAGAATAAAATCTTGTCACATGGTACATTGGACGAATAAGTTTGTTGTTGGTAAACTACCTAACAAACAATGCAAAAAAAGTACTGATTCTGGATGGAGCAAAGTAAATACGTAGTTTACTAAATATTTAAATGATTACTATTAGTCCCATTGTACAAGTTTCATTGCTTATCTAACAGCCTTTATTAATAACCCAAAGGCAGCTTTCATTTAACCCTTTGCATGCTGGGAAATTTGTTGTCTGCTAAAATGGTGTCTGCTGAATTTTCTAAAATTAGCATTTTCTTCGATTTTTTTTCAAAGAATACTATCAGAATAGCAAACAGTTTGGATCCTGATGAGACGCCACGTTGTGTGGCGTCTCATCTGGATCCAAACTGTTTGCAAAGGCCTTTAAAATTCGGTTCCAGCGCTCAAAGGGTTAATGAATTGTGAGGTCATTTATATGACTCAGCTGATATAGAATGGCCTTGACCTTTAGTTCGTATGACTGGCTTAAGTCTTTTGCTAATGGTCTCAACCAAGAAACCATTGGAGCAAAGTTAAACGAAGATTCTTTAAAGGGTTTGGGAATATGAATCAGATACAAAAATACAAGAAAATGGAGGCTTAAAAAAATAAAACCTTTAAGTAAGATATGAAAGGCTTTGTCATCTCAACATTTTGATGACATTTGAGGCAAGTTTCATGAACAACATTTCAAAGGCATAAGATACAGTGAGCTGACACAAAATGAAGCCTTGAATATTTGACCTTCAAGTATGACCTAGACCTTAACCCTTTGCATGCTGGGAAATTTGTCGTCTGCTAAAATGTTGTCTGCTGAATTTCTAAAATTAGCAATATTTGAGCCAATTTTTATGAAAATGCTTAAAATATTATTATATTAAATATTTGCTCTACAAATATATGTAGAGCAGATATGATGGATGGACAGATGGACAATGGGCTTTCCATTTATCCCCCTCACACTATATGACACGGAGAAAACCAAAAAATAACAGCAATTACCACAAATCATACTCAAAATGCATTGTATTCATTTTTTTTTAAGAATTTGCAGGGAGCCCTCCTAAGATGAATATGATTATTGAGAATCTATCTGGGACCATTTCTTTCCAGGCAATACAAAATTGGTAACACATGCACTGAAATAAACAACAAAATCAATCAGCAACATCACTTGCTTTATCTTCGACGGTCTTTTCTGAATTAAGCTAAGCAAGTAATGAAATCTTCAAAAAATCTAAAAATCTGGTGATGGTTGCAATGATGATGATGATGATGATGATGATATTGACACCAATGTAAAGAGTGATGATAATTGTTTTGCTAAAGATGATAGTATATTGATGATAATGAAAATGATATTAATATTTTTGATAATGATGATGATGGTGAGGTGATGATGTATAATGGTTAATTTGATGCTGATGCTATTAATTTAAGGACAATTGCATAAATAAAGATGTAAGTATTACATATGTGGCTTTCAAACATATATACCGTGAAATAAATGATAAGAATGTATGGAATCTGGTGATGATAACAGTGGAAAGTCAGCACTCAAACATTGGCTCTGTTAAAAAGGGAATGGTCAAAAAGGAACAGGTCAAACACTGGTAAAACAATTCAAATCACAAAATAGATCTGAATTCAATGTGTACCTTTTCCAAAACTCTACTTTACTGCTGTAAATAAAGCACATTGATAACTGGCTATTAACAATACACACTGTCAAAAATAATCTTGAAAACAACAATTGATTTTTAATCAGTACATTTACGAAAAATAACACAAAACTACATGTGAAAAGACCCATAGTTTATTGTGGAAATATCCTGTTATTTGAGAAAGATTATTGTTACCTAAATAATAAACTATAACATCAATTGTGGCTTTCTTCTAAATGTCATCAATACTTAAAATGGAGCTTTTACATCCATCAAACAGAAGGATGGATAGGCAGATCTGTTTTTGGCGTTTAGTTCTATAATAAACTATAATTTCAGGATCTTTAAACAAACACACTCTGTTGGTACTGTAGTTATTTTTTCTATTTAAACTTTGAAACCACAATTCCGCACAATTAAGCCCCATGATTACATTACAATTAAGATCTTAAAGTTATAAGTTTAAGTGTAAAACAGTGTAAATAACTTTAACATTCAGTGTTTAAAGCCAAGTAAATGAATTGTGTCAGAAAACATTTTCAATTATAAGATAGAAAATTGGTAGATGTTTAAAATAAAATAAAAATGCGCATTCGTTGCAACAAGTTGTTTAATTGCTTCAAACAGAAATGTGCAGTTTTAAATGAACCTCAACCATTTTCCGACACGGCCAAGATATAATTGTAAAAATTTTAAGACCAAGTCATACTTTGCGATGATTCCATGGTAGCTTGGTATTCAATGAGCCTTGTTCTGGAAAAATTTGGCTTACTGGATGTGCATTAAGCATTTCCCGGATCAGCCTGTGCATTTTGCACAGGCTAATCTAGCTGGGACAACATTTTCTGCCTAAACTGTATTTTCCCTCAGAGACTTCATTAAAACTCAAAATAGCATAAAAACAGAAAGTGTCATCCCTGGTTAGCCTGTGCAGACTGCACAGGCTAATATGGGAGGACTTGTAAGGCACATGCATTAAGCCCAGTTCTCCCATAACCGGGCTCCACTATTCCCTGTACTCACCTGGATGTGGAGGTTGTGTAGTCATGGAAGACGGAGCTGTGCGGGCGCTCACTGGACCGTGGCGGGCGGGGTTCCTCCACACGGTCAGACACCCGACTCTGGGGCCTCTCAGGCTGCGGGCTCGGGGGGCTCTCTGTCTCCTTCACAAATGTGTCAGACCTGAAGACAAAATCATCACCTCGAGCTTCGTTCTGGGAAAACTAGGCTTAATGCATGTGAGTTAAGTGTCATCCCAGATTAGCCTGTGCAGTCCGCACAGGCTAATCATGAACGACACTTTCCGCATACACTGGATTTTGTTTAGAAGACACATCCTTTAATTAAACAAAAAATCCATACAAGCAGAAAGTGTTGTCCCTGATTAGCCTGTGCAGACTGCACAGGTTAATCTGGGACAACACTTAACGCACATGCATTAAGCCTACTTTTTACCAGAACGAGGCTCATCAGTATGTTATACAGGTTTTTCTGCTTGTTAAACTCATGTACCAATATAACCTACATTATACAGGTCATTCTGCTTATTAACCCTTTGCATGCTGGGAAATTTGTCGTCTGCTAAAATGTCGTCTGCTGAATGTCTTAAATTAGCATTTTCTTCGATTTTTTTTCAAAGAATACTATCAGAATAGCAAACAGTTTGGATCCTGATGAGACACCACGTTTTGTGGCGTCTCATCTGGATCCAAACTGTTTGCAAAGGCCTTCAAAATCCGGTTCCAGCGCTCAAAGGGTTAAACTCATGTACCAATATAACCTACATTTTTGATAACATGTCAAAGCTGGATCGCATCCATTAAGTGTAAAACTTGATCACAAGAAAAACATGGTCTTTGTGTGTTTGTTATTTTATTTTTTTTGGCTGTTTTTAACCCTCCCTTCATAGAAGCTCTAGAAAATTATTAATTAGATAGGCCCATGTTTCCCTATAGTTATGAGACAATTAAGTTCAGTGTAATCAATATATTTTCTGAGAAAGTAAATATCCCAGCAAATAATCCACTATCATGTACAGTGGTAAGGTTTCAATACCCACCTCTCTGTTGGCCTGTTGACGGCGCTGCCTGGTCTCTCCCGTGGGGCACTGGGGGGTCTTTCCCGGGCAGCGCTGGGCGGGCGCTCCATGGGGCTGCTCTTAGGACGGGCCTGAGTGTACAGGGTCTCACGGGTGAGGTCACGGAACATCTCATCAAAATAGTCCTTGCCCTGACCAAGGTTGGTGGGAACTACTTGAACCTGAGATCCAGGCCTCACTGAAATGGAAGTGTGACCAGGTTGTAATATACTTGTCTTCTGGCATGGCCTTTCACTATCAGCAGCACAATCGTTATCACTGTCATCATTATCATTGCAATAATCATAATAATGTCATTGTCGCTCCACACACTTATACCATTTTATGGATAAAAATGGTGCAAGGGCATACAACTCAGGCTCGTGTGGATCACTGCACGTCAAAGTTGAAAGTCTAGCACATCTACACTTCATGGTGATGACATATTAAAAATACATATATATTTATATGTATGTCAGAGTAGAAAAAGTACCTGGTGCAGACTTAGCCCTTGAGATTGGTCCGATGGCCCTGGGGGAGGGGCGGGGTGGAGTCTCCAACTGCAGACGATTCACGCTGGGCGTGGTCTCATACGTGTAGCGAGAGCCACTGTGGTAGTCTGCCATCACTGAAATGAATCAACGTTGGACCAGGGGATAATTTATTGTAGTGCACTCTGACAACCATGGCAACCAACATCAGCACAACTGAGTAATCCACACACTTATATTTGTCCTCACACTTATATTTGTCCATAAGCACACTGAACAAATTTGTTAAGTTAAAATCTGCACACTAGAGCCAGGTGTTTTTGTTAATTTCCTCAGTAGAAGATGATATAGGACTATGAAATGGCCCTTGTCAATATTTTATCTGAAATCCAACCAAAGTCCACTTTTCCTGTCCAATATATAATTTAGTTTGTAAAATTCCAGTCTGAAGTATTCAATATGCCAAAATTATTCCAAGCTATCCAGTGGGAGGGGGGGGANATCAGCAATTTAAAGATTTCTTAAGTTCTAAATTAAACAGAATGTAACAGTAATTACAGATGAAATTGTAAGCAGTTTTATGGTGTAAGGCTTTGCTACTTTATTAAGGAGTGCAATTCACATTTTCAAGATTCAAACTGCGTTACAGCACATTTGCCTTTATAACCTAGTTTTTTAAAGACAGTGAACACAATCACAGATATAATCAGTTTAAAATAATGCATTCAGGAAAAAATATGTTTTACTAGTGTGAAGGTAGTTCCTACGCCTTTGTGAGTTATAGTACTTCTTTGTTTTTGATGTCTTCCTTTGTGAGTAGTACTTCTTTGTTTTTGATGTCTTAAGGAATTAACTCCCAAACACTGAACAGACTTCAAACGTTATAATTAATAAACAAAATATACACAGTAATTAAAGTTCATTAACTAAATCTGTTACACATTGTTCTAAGTCTCTTTTTTGTTATGTTCACATTAACATTTATAAATGTATATATACACGAACACACAATTTTGTGGACATAGTCACTTGCTTTAAATGGTTTAGAACTATTTCAACAAAATTCATTAAATAATAAATGAAACTTAAAAGCATGGAGTTTAACAATTTGATGTACAAATATCACACAAACTGTGAACAAACAGTGAGATCACTTAAAGTAAATAACTCAATGCAAGTGTTTATAATCTGCATGGTAGGTTCCTTCACTGTATTGGAAATAATAGGTGTTTCACAAGGATTAAAAAAATAAGCAGCTCTTAAGCTCCCACAGTGTGCTTATGCCATCCATGCTATTAACGAATGCCTATTGTAGTTTTTAAAATGCCTTAAACCATACCAACTGTTTGATTGAGGCAGAATATTTAAAATTCAAAGGTTTAAGTGGTCGACATTCTTTTTTGAATTTAACATGTACATGTATACTGATTAAATTTTTTATTTCAATAAATCAAACAACAGGATTTTATACAGACTGTATTAAGTTAATACATGCCCAACACTAGACATTTGACCAGTAAGTATTTAAACAAACATTTGCTTAATCAATTGGTTAAGTTCTTTTAACTACTAAACAAATAAAAAATGAACACAACATAAATAAGATGGATGATTTATATACATATGGATTGTATACCACCACTTATATAATTGCCACCTTTCATTTAAACTTTATTAAAATATTGTTCTGGTTCAGTGTTAAAATATGATTGCCAAAGCCCCAGTCCAAAAAAAATAACTCAATGACTTTTTTAAGATCATCAGATCTAATGAAATTAAATGAAGTTTAATTCACTGAAAAGTATTTCATTTGTAGAAATGCATTAAATAAAGTTTTGTTTGAAAGCACTTGGTGCAAATGGAATACAAATATGACCACGTTCTAGGAAAACTGGGATTAATGCATGTTGCTTAACCCTTTGCATGCTGGGAAATTTGTCGTCTGCTAAAATGTCGTCTGCTGAATTTCTAAAATTAACATTTTCTTCGAATTTTTTCAAAGAATACTATCAGAATAGCAAACAGTTTGGATCCTGATGAGATGCCACGTTTTGTGGCGTCTCATCTGGATCCAAACTGTTTGCAAAGGCCTTCAAAATCCGGTTCCAGCGCTCAAAGGGCTAAAGTGTTATCCCAGATTATCCTGTGCAATCTGCACAAGCTATCAGGGACAACACTTTCCACTTTTATGGAATTTTTTATTTAATGGAAATCTTTTCAAACCGAAATTCAATTTAGGCAGAAAGTGTTGTGCCTGATAAGCCTGTGCAGACTACAGAGCCTTACATTGGACGACACTTTACACACTTGAATTAAACCTGGTTTTCTCAGAACCAGATTCAAAGTGATTTGCTGTGGTGATATTAAGACCTGTCATGACATTCAGGTCACTCATATACATTTTGTCAATGATTCAAACTTTTTCTACCATCATCCTGATTCGTTGGGATCATAAATTTATGATATCATGTTGTATTTATTTTTTTAAACAAAGTCAAACAAATAATTTTTCTGTGGATTTGTTTAATTTTGTTGACATTAAATTTTGAGGATATTTAAAATTGAGCATATATTTTGGATCTGAAAGTCATGGATTTTGAAAAATAATTTTGGATATAAAACCTGGGACCTTAACGTTTGTTGAACTATTAATTTTGTGGTTGAGTGGACCCACGAAAATCTACGTTAATTAGATTTCGATGAATAATAATGGTTGCACAGTAAATCATATTTAAGCATAACAGAGTATATTGATTTGACAAAACATATATGGAGTTGTTATCATACCAGGCTCAGTGAATGTTTCTGTCATGGGTACATGTGTAAACAAGGGTTCAGTGTTGGGTATGGGCTCTTCATGAGTGTAACTACCTCCTGGCACTCCAAACCGAGGCTGAAATGGTGTAGAATCAATGAGAACACCTTACATTTAAATGAGCCATGACATGCGAAAATTGGTCTTATGAAATGTATGCAGCCAGCTTAGCTCTAGAAAAGCATGTGCATTTGCACAGTCTGGTCAGGATTTTCCCTGTCCGATAATGAGACAACAAAACCTTGCGTGACTTTATAGTGGACCGGGTAGTTTCTGAGCAGACAGCGTGATTGTGCAGGCTGGTCTTGAGCTACGCTGTTCGCATAAGACCCATTTTTGCATGACATGGCTCAAATGGTTAACCCTTTGCATGCTTGGAAATTTGTCGTCTGCTAAAATGTTGTCTGCTAAATTTCTAAAATTAGCATTTTCTTCGATTTTTTTTCAAAGAATACTATCAGAATAGCAAACAGTTTGGATCCTGATGAGACGCCACGTTTTGTGGCGTCTCATCTGGATCCAAACTGTTTGCAAAGGCCTTCAAAATCCGGTTCCAGCACTCAAAGGGTTAATGATAGTTTTAGCAGCACCAACGTAAGTTTTAACTACATGGCAATATTTGCAACATGAACAAATCATATGGTAATATACTCATAGACAAATGTCCTTTCAAATTGTTATTTAAAGTCCTGGTCACATGGGAATGCAACTAATAAATTGTCTTGGATTGACATGGAAATTGTGGCATATGTAGCCGTGGTAAAACTCTTGATTCCTAACCATAAAATGTAGAACACAAATATTGCAAAACTATACAATGAGTATGTTTAAGATATAACTGATTTCCATTTATCTTCTCTTAAAATTACCAGCTTTTTTAAACGGCTATTTTGATGTTTTTAAGACATTTTCCAACACAACTTTGCTCATAAAAGATGCAATTATTCAGAACATTTCCATACCCTGAGTTCTTCATCCTCTCCAGTGTACCCCATGTTGCCAATGCTACTCATGGAGTATATCCCCTGGGTGGTGACTGGGGGTAGGGCAAACATCCCCGGGCTCATATAGGAGGGGGCATCTCTAGCAGGTGTTGTGAGGGGTAGTTGAAGCCTGCAAATATATGGGGAAATATGGGTTTCTTCAGTCTGACAAGAAGCTGTATAAGGCAGTGTATCCCTCAACACTGGTACACTGTTGTGGAAAAGTTCCAGTAAGAATTTGCAATTAAATTGTTAAAGCGGGACTGTACGATTTTGTCAAATATTTATGATTTTTTTTTAAATGTGTTAAAAATTAGTATACATATATTTCAATATAAATTAAAATAAAAGTTAAGAAGAACATGTGTCGAAAAATGCGAAATAAGCCAGATATTTAAATCTGAAAGCTTAAATGACTGGAAGTCAAATAAGCCAGCATGTATATCATNGACAATCAAGTCACTCATATACATTTTGTCAATGGTTCAAAAAATTTCTATTATCATCCAGACATATTGGGATCATTATATCACTTTGTATTTTTTTTAACAAGGTCAAACAAATAATTTTACAGTGGATTTGTTTAATTTTGATTACATAAAATTTTGAGGATATTTAAAATTGAGAATATATTTTGGATCTGAAAGTTCTGGATTAAAAAAAAAAAAAATTGTATATAAAACCTGGGACCTTAACGTTTGTTGAACTATTAATTATGTGGTTGAGTGAACCCATCGAAAAGCTACGTTAATTAGATTCCGTTGAATAAAATTGGTTGCACAGTAATCATATTAAAGCATAACTCTGTACATTGATTTGACAAAATGTATATGGAGTCGATATCATACCAGGCTCAGTGAATGTTTCTGTCATGGGTACATGCGTAAACAAGGGTTCAGTGTTGGGTATAGGCTCGTCGTGAGTGTAACTACCTTCTGGCACTCCAAACCGAGGCTGAAATGTTGCAGAATCAATGAGAACACCTTACATTTAAATGAGCCATGACATGCGAAAATTGGTCTTATGAAATGTATGCAGCCAGCTTAGCTCTAGAAAAGCCTGTGCATTTGCACAGTCTGGTCAGGATTTGCCCTGTCCGATAATGAGACAATTTTTATTTTTTTTCTTCATGAGTTCAATGGTATCGACCTGCCCCTGTGACCTTTCAGAGGGAAATATTTAATTTTGAGCCAAATTAGGTCAAATTGACCCGGGCTGCCCGGGAATTCGCCAAAGAGATAATTTAGATCCAAATAGACCAGTGCATATGATGGCCAATGAGACCTTAATGTGCGCTGGTAGACAATTAGAAGACAATTCATGCCTGGTTGTCCTTAAAAGGACATAAGCTGGATTAGCAGAGCTGTCCGCAGAAGTTCCCCTATCCGACAAGACTTCAAGAAAATCTTCTGCGGGTGACTCTCGCCCCGGTCGCTACGCGCACGCTCCAGCAGCTGACCGAGCACTTATGAGACAACGAAACCTTGCGTGACTTTATAGCGGACCGGGTAGTGTCTGAGCAGACAGCGTGATTGTGCAGGCTGGTCTGGAGCTACGCTGTTCGCATAAGGCATAAGACCCATTTTTGCATGACATGGCTCAAATGGTTAACCCTTTGCATGCTGAAAAATTTGTCGTCTGCTAAAATGTGGTCTGCTGAATTTCTAAAATTAGCATTTTCTTTGATTTTTTTTCAAAGAACACTATCAGAAAAGCAAACAGTTTGGATCCTGATGAGACGCCACGTTCTGTGGCGTCTTATCTGGATCCAAACTGTTTGCAAAGGCCTTTAAAATCCGGTTCCAGCGCTCAAAGGGTTAATGATAGTTTTAGCAGCATCAACGTAAGTTTTAACTACATGGCAATATTTGCAACATGAACAAATCATATGGTAATATACTCATAGACAAATATCCTTTCAAATTGTTATTTAAAGTCCTGGTCACATGGGAATGCAACTAATAAATTGTCTTGGATTGACATGGAAATTGTGGCATATGTAGCCGTGGTAAAACTCTTGATGCCTAACCATAAAATGTAGAACACAAATATTGCAAAACTATACAATGAGTATGTTTAAGATATAACTGATTTCCATTTATCTTCTCTTAAAATTACCAGCTTTTTTAAACGGCTATTTTGATGTTTTTAAGACATTTTCCAACACAACTTTGCTCATAAAAGATGCAATTATTCAGAACATTTCCATACCCTGAGTTCTTCATCCTCTCCAGTGTACCCCATGTTGCCAATGCTACTCATGGAGTATATCCCCTGGGTGGTGACTGGGGGTAGGGCAAACATCCCCGGGCTCATATAGGAGGGGGCATCTCTAGCAGGCGTTGTGAGGGGTAGTTGAAGCCTGCAAATATATGGGGAAATATGGGTTTCTTCAGTCTGACAAGAAGCTGTATAAGGCAGTGTATCCCTCAACACTGGTACACTGTTGTGGAAAAGTTCCAGTAACAATTTGCAATTTAATTGTTAAGAAGTGGCACTTAGAAACTTATATATTTAGTTTTAAACAAAGGGCAATAACTCCTTAAACAATAACACAAAAATGAAACCTTGAAAATATGTCCTGTAGCACCTGTATAATTGTGTAAAAGTTTGACGAAAATCGCATGTGAAATGTAGAAGGATTTTCCCAAAGAAAAGTGTAATTGATGGAAGCAAGCACACATGCAGGCACACACATAAGGACAATAACCATTTCTTCACCTTTTTGGTGAGGGATAAAAATCTAGTGTTTAATGTAACCCATATATATATATTTAGGGGAAAATGAAGTCTGAAAATATTGCCTGAACATCATACAATAAAAGTACAAATATATAATAATGAAAATGAAGTGAGTCAATATCAAGGTGTAAGTTTAACAACAAACAAGCTTCAGTCATTATAACCATGTCTTCATTTGTTACTCATCTGTATATATTATCCAATATAATTTTTTTTTCTTGGGACTTGTGACCATAAATAATGCACCTGAAAAATATCATAATCCTAGCCCATAAACTTTCAGGTTTTTTTACACTATGTTTGGTACAAACAAATAATTAACACTCATGCATGTTTAAACAAACAATTTCAACAAGATTTGTAATGTTGCTATAAATCTTTATTGAAGTCTCAAGCACAGACTTTTCAGACCATATTTGTTTACAAATGTGGATTCACAGCAATAAAACTGTTAATATACTGGTAAATATTCAGGCTACTGAGACTAACATAGCTTCACAGACATTGGTCTGTGAACATCATCAATCATGTCCATATTCGTACATGATTTACAACAACACATTAATGGTCAACACATCCATGACTACTCTTTTTTTTTTTTTTTTAATTTCCTTGCTGTCGTTGTTTACACATATTTATTTCAAGTACTGATAAAAATTACTTTTTTTTATCCAAAAATTCAGGCATAACTTATACTTATCATATAAAAATAATAGAAAAAAGGTGTTTTTTTGTTAGTTTTCCTATGTAACTTTTTTGCCCTTTTCGTGTTTCAGTCATATCATGGGGGCCAGCAACCCTTTACACTCTTTTCGTGGACAAGTTAAGCTAACCTAAGCAGCTTGATAAGAAAGCACCCTAGCCATTTCATATGGAATCCAGTTAGTACCATATTGAATATCGCCTGTCATGCTTTGAGATCAACGACTGATGATCAACGCGACACAAGAGACAACATTTAACACTAAACATTTTATCATTTGATTGTCGCATTGATTTCCTAAGAATGCCACACACAATATACAAAGCAACACACAATACAACACATGGCATTGAACCACGACATGTGATAATGAACAACAACACTCAAATTTGAATTCAACTTTTCTTATCAAATACTAGCCCGCAAATGCCTTAAAGGGTGGAAGTCGATATTCAAGTTGGTACTAACTGGATTCTGTATGTACCAAGCTACTTTCTGCTCCAGCATTCAGATTGGCTAAGCTTTTCCAGAAATGTTTGGGCAGATTTACTGCTTGCCAGGATATGACTGATATACTGTCAAAAAGGTTGAAAAAAAAATATATAAAAAATCTATAATTTTGTTTACCTCAGTGGTTTGATCACCACTTCATCCCCAGGGCAAATATCCCTCCTCAGCCTTAACAACTTTACTACATTGTCCTTTTTGATAAACTTCAAATTGTCACTATACATCAGCAAAGGCAGTTGTTTGTTCTTCCCCTTCATGATTCTGTTTGATTTTAACCTTTGGTCTACACCAGGGAAAAATATATTTTTATCACATAAACCACTTTGCTGCGAAATAATTTATTCCATTGACAAGTACAACACACAGCACAAGCTTTTCTTTAAACAAACTTTTTCTACATGCACTTAATATTCTGTTCAACACATGTAAGCTACTTCAAACAGCAAATCAATGTCACTCTTACATGCCTATGATTTATCTATCAAACTGCAAGTCTGTCCACTTATTTATTCATGACAACCTGAGTTAATTGTCAATTTTTCTCGCTTCATTCACCCTGTCTTTGAATTCATTGATTTCTATTCATTGCATTTGTTGATTTGTTTCATCAACAATAAATGGATTTGTCTGCTTTCTGTATTATCTTTGAAAACACTATCGGCAATCGTTTGGAAAAATGACCCTCATACATTGTGATCTATTAGCAGAACTGCAGGTTCAATTTATAAAATCAATATATCTTAAAGAAAGGCACATTAGGTCTCTCTCTACAATGACCCTTATTGCTTGTTAATTCTTAATTTGGATAATAATGAGGCTGCTATTTATCTACTTCTCAAATTTCAGAATTGATTAACATCTTAAATAGATTATTTTCCAGTGATCGATCATAGTCTACAAATATGTAAATTAATATCGCAAAATTTAAAATTCAAACTTAAGACTAAATAAATATGTACACAAAAAGTAGTTTTTTTTTTTTAAACTTTACCACATACAAAATGTCTAATCCAAAAAATTCCCTTGAACTACAGATCACTATTTCATACTGATAACAATTATTTTATCTATTATTTTTAAATAACACAGAATACATTTAATTAAACAAAAATGCACCACATTCACACCAAACAGTTCAACATTTCATCATTTTTCCAGTTTCAAGGTCTTTTGTTTCCGCTTAAAACTTTAAACCTACGAATGAAAGCACCACTTAAAGTGCACCTTTTAAATGCTGATTTTCAACAACACTTTTATCATGTTTTTCTATACAAACACACTCTGAATACTGTTTTCACCATTATGTAACTAATTTTGCTTAAAATTAAGAAGCTATTCTTTGGCGTCAAATTGAATGTGTCCCACTCAATAGAATTAAAACTAATACACAAACCTTGGCCAAGGATTAACTGACAACACTGTTGGAATAAAGCTCTGGATAAAAAATAAAGCATACTCGTATTGGATTTTAGTTTAATGAATAGATTTTATCGCTCTTTATAAGATGTCATTAAAAAATACAATAATGAGTTTGATAGCTCGTGTAATTAAGGAGAAAAAAAACACCTTAATTTTATGGTCTGTCAGACTGCATTGAATTTCAATATTTAATGCATAATTATGTTTGTTCCAATGTTTATTTTGTTCATATTTTCATAATCGATACATTTTTTATTAACAATAATAATGAAACATGAAGCCCCCCAAATGGGCTGTCAGTTGTAGTGGCAGCCATTGTGTGAATACGTTAGAGTATGATTGGCAATTGAAAGAACAAGAGCACCGCATAGCGGATGCCAACGCTCGGCTGTGGGTGCTTAGATTTTTATTTTTTTTACCTTTGACCTTGAAGGTCATCATTGACCTTGACCTTTTCACAACTCAAAATGTGCAGGTCGATGAGATACACATGAAAAAAAAAGGTTTTTTGACCTTTGACCTTGAAGGTTGACATTTGACCTTGACCTTTGACCACCCAAAATGTGCAGCTCCATGAGATACACATGCATGCCAAATATCAAGTTGCTATCTTCAATATTGCAAAAGTTATGGCCAATGTTAAAGTTTTCGGACGACACGGACGGCGGACGAGCTGCCTATGACAATACCTCGGGTTTTCTTCAAAAACAGCAGAGCTAAAAACTAGAAGTAACATGGGGACACAATGTAATGCTGAGGGCAATATTTCTGCAGAGCCAAATCGGCTTGTCTATTTGCAGTATTTAAGGAAATTTGTGTTAAATAGAATGACGAATGAAAAGGTAACAGCATGGACAAGCTGTTTCAAAGTCAAATTTGACTTTTGACCTCAAAGTTGTGCTCTTACCCTGAGATAGGGTCCTAGGGAAAGGTTTTACCCACCAAATGCTGTGTCCTCATGGTTGTCATAAGTGGTAGGTTACTTTGAAATAGCATAACAAATGGAAACTTACAGTCCCAATAAGCTGGCTAAATTTGATCTTTGTATTGTGACCTTGACCTTAGAGATAGGAGACAA